>JAMKCH010012783.1:0-25754 GCA_023653785.1 Ophioderma brevispina
CAGGGTTTTTTATAAAAACTAGTGGTGCTCATCTGGTGAGCGCCAGATAAATCCTTAAATTACTTCTTCTTCTCTGTGCCAATTTCGCAATGGGCGATATTCTGGTTTAAAGAAAATGGTCACCCCCAAAAAACGAACTTTAGCGGATATTTCATACATGTTTTACGGCACCAAAATAACCTTCCCAACTTGAGTGACATAACTTGGTGTACTGCCCCCCCCCCCCCTGCGCAAACCTGCCCTTCATGAGACAAACACTAAGTTATCACGATTTAAAACTGATGCAAGCTAATTGAAACCTACCTCAGTGGTTAAGCGGATACGTTCGTATAGGAGTCAATTGATGCAAATGAGGTGTTGCCGTTTATTCTGTCAAGCGCTATTGAACAACGTCATACAGCGCAGGACGGAATCAATAGGAATACCTCATTGCATCAATGTGACTTCTATATGAAACGTCTACCAGTTAAGCGATCTCCTTCACGTGATTGACAATTAATAAGAGGTTACAAGATATTACGGGTATGGCGAGCTAAAAGGGTCACAACGTTTTGCCAACGCGAAAGGTTAACCCTTTTTCTGGCCGAAGGGTAGTCTGTTACTGTATGCCACCAATTTCTTCCACAGTGTATAAGTCCCATGGCCTTGTACCAGGTGTACTTTACAACATTCCCAGGTGCAGCTAAAGAGAGTGGGTATGTGGTTTGCTAGTATCTCATTCACACGCAATGCAATGTATCACACAATGGTTCAAAAATAAACACTAATAATAGTGATAAGCTAAAACTGTTGAACCTGTGGAGCCAGCCTACAAATTAACTTGAATGCAACCAAATCCTAGGTGGCATATAATGCGATCTGGAGCCAAGGTTAATATGATTTGCCATGCATGTTCTATCTCTTGGGCAAGGTAAAAAACAATGCGAAGAAATGCAACCTTGTGGCTGTCACAGATTACGGAATGTGAAATGTGTTGTTTACAATATTTTATGGTTACAAAATCTTAAAAGATTGTTTAGTATAAGTGGGATGAAATTAGCTAATTTGAAGTGCCAATGGTTGAAAAACGGTTGTATATTGGTCGAATTACATTGATGAATATTTAGTGAATTTGTATAAAGGTGTGGACTTACTCACCATTTTCTACCTACCAAAGACACTCCGTTGAAATGATGAAAAGCAGATAGCTGAAATCCTTCATGTGAATTTGCCACCAAAGTATTATTACAAATGTTGGACTATTTATCATGCGAATGAATACATGCAAAGTGGTTCATTTTTTCTCTCCCAGTATTTGTTTTACAGTGTGGAGGTCTGGAATTTTTAGAACCAGCAATCAAGGGCAAAATCCACATTTGATCTGGGTCAATGGTGTACATATGCATGGTGCATAGGATGTGTGGGAATTGGACTGTCTTGATAAACATAATGCTGATATGGCAATGTATGTCATAATGCATGGAGCTGCGTTGACTTGACCTGTCTTAACAACATGCGTAATCGATATTTGGACAATGAGAAATAATATTACTTATTATATTATAATATATACTATTACTCCTGAAAATGGTGGGATAGGATTATAACCACCATTGCCAAGCAACATTAATGAGTGAAGTTTACACAAAATAACATAGTCTTAGCATTGGACAAAAATTAGTTTGAAATGAGTCAAGTACATGCAAAGTTTACAGGGCGATAGTAGTGAAGAAACCAAAAGACAAAAGAAGTTAGGAGTTACTGCGAAATTAAAATGTGTGTTTAAAGATTCACAGCAATCTATGCAAAAACACGCGGCACCTGGAGCATATAGGTCACCTTGCAGATTAAAATGAAGGCACTTACAATATACTAGTAGCAAAAAAATTTGGTTCCTTGGATGTGAAAATGGAAATAACTAGGATTCTAAATAACATAATACCAGATTGATTTAACAATTTATTGCCATAAAATTACCATATTTGTGGTCTATTGACAAGTTAAAAATCACATTAATAATACACCGTTAGGTCATAAGGTTTACAATATGCCTTCTCCATTGATTTGCATTTGATAGGCCTATCCACTTGAGGTCCTTGGCGTGAAGAAGGAGTTATTTTACAAAGACAAAAGAAAAAAAAGCTCAGACTTGTGGTATATTTTTGCAGAGTTCACATCATAGTCATTTTAAACTATATCGTATGACAAAAGTAAAAATTTTCTATTGTAATGTGCAATGATATCACATATGAACTGGTATTTTCATGCTGATTAATTTAAGTGTGAATATGCATGGTATGTCAAAAGATGAAACAAAAGCAGGCTTTGTGCGATTATGACTTTTCATCTATGGTTTATAATTAAGAAAAAAAAGAAGTAACCTTTTTAAGTTAGTGTGGAACGACTCGATGAAATAGCAATGACTCTTGTGCCTAATTTAAAAGAGCATTTTATTTACGTTCAAGCAATGGAGGGATGTTGAATACAATAGTCATCCCGCATCATCGTCACCATGGAACTTAAAATAATTACTAAAGTAGGACGGTCATGACACAGCATTAATTTACTGTCAGAAGCTAAATTCTTAGGGCAGATGGTCCTTTTTAAGCTCTTCTTGTTTGTAAATACACGGTTACCAAGGGGGGGGGGGGTTACCACCACTCGAGAATCGTTATTACAGCCCCCATGCTTATTAATTTTGATACAGGTGGATGGCTATGGTCCTCCTCCTTTTATTGATACCAAATAAAGTACTAACATACCTGGTATTGCGTCACAATGACATCATCAAGTCGGCAAACTTGGCATTTTCCACAGAAAGTAGGCGAAAATCCACTTTTGCGCTAAAAAACGTAGGAATATCGGATTTTCATGCGGTTTTCAGCTGTAAATGATGCCAATTGGCTAGTTTGACATAAACATAGAGTTTTAGAGCTATATTGTGCATAATATTTTCAAAAATGCACCATAAAATATCCGTAGGTGGCAATGTGACCGAAAATGACCGGAAAGGATGAGAGAACGATTACCTAGAAGCTTTTTACGAAAGTTTTTGGCATTTTAGTGCACCGGAGCGTTTTTTTTTTTTTTTTTTTTTTTTTTTTTTTTTCCCCCCTTGCTTGGTAAGACGAGGGTTAAAAGTGAAAAAAAAAGAACGTGTGGTTTTTCAGATAGTACTTGAACAACGTATTGCTTTCGTTAGCAACTCGTCAGAAAAGGGGAAATCAACGCGTTGCTTATAGACAGGGCTTAAAGCAGTAACAGCACATTTTTTGAAGAGCGCCCAAGTTTTCAAAATTTGAGGATTTTGCACAGTTATGTTGGCAATTGTCTAGGAAACTATACCTGCGAACGAGAATTCTGAAAAATTCGTATTTATCATAAAATAAGCGATTTTGTAATTGAAATTGGGGTCCCAGATTGTACTTAACGGCAGAGCTGGAAGTGCTAAGTTTATGTCCGTCAATGATGAAATAGTACCACCTCAAGAAAATGACCTCTAACTTGACCTACCTGAACCAATAAAACAACTAACACTATTTCCCGGCTATTTCATCTTGGAAGACCGTTTCCAACAGCCGTTGAATTATTATCGGAGACCTCCGATATTATAAAATAATTATTCTAATTACAAAATCCCTTCGTTTGCAACACATTAAACATAGACATTTAGTTTAGGTATAGTTTACTAGCCAGTTACCAATACAACCGTGTAAAAATCTCAACATTTATGGAAAATTGAGGGCGCTTTAAATAACGCGTTACCACCGCGTTACTAAAAGCAACGAGGTGTTTTTTTTAGTGCTGCCAACCATAAGGCCCTAACTGTCTATCATAAGCGGATAGGATAGGATAACGTCGTCATTTAACGTTATCCAGTACGTCTAGTTGAGCAGATTATTATATCGTCATATTCTGATAAACTAATTTTAGAGGAGCACGCTTTTCTTCTTTCTACTTTTTTGTTGTTGTTTTTGTTTTACTTACTTGCAGATGGTTTACAATTCTCTTCGACATTCCAGCTTTCCGCAAAAGTAACCACATCGTCAACCTATGAAAAGTATAAATAACATTTCTTATTAACATTCAATATATATCTCTGCCCTACAGGGTTAAGTTCGTGCCTCGTAAATACATTTGTACCCGTATAATCTGAATGGCCGGGAAGGATTGCGGCGTCCGCATTTAACATTCTATAACCACAATTTTTATAGCAGCTGATATAGTATATGTTATAATAACAAAACAAATTTAGGTTGTAGAAACGATACAATAATAATTGTGGAATTTGACAACCGGCTTCATTCAAAATATGCATGCTTTGGCCAATCACAAATGACATTGTAAGTCCGAGTCGCAAGACGATTCATTTGCGATGTAGGGGATTAAACTGGCTGGGAAGGAGAATATATTACCATACAAAATGTCACATTTGCCTGATATTAAAGTATAAAGGATATTTGCATTGATTTTGTTGTACGTGTTGTTTGAGTTTGTTTTGTGGGTAGGTTTTTAGGAAAGAATTTGGTCGGGCAAATGACATTTTATTTACATTAGTGTTGCTACGACTAAAATTTCTCACGAATATCAATACATGCCTATCAAGACTTTAGCCTTGTTCAAGGCGCTCTACCAACTTTATGCATTGGTTCACACGTCTGATATAAATAATGTCATCATATAAAGAGTGGAGTATATTCCACTCTAAAAACTAAAGAAATGGCGAGAATCACTCATCACACCAATATGAGTCTCAATTTCACATGACCACAGCAGGTGTTTGTGGTTTTAACTGGTGATAGTAGATTCCATGATGGTTAGCGTTAGGGGCGGAGTTTGGACTTCGTCCATTACTCAAAATGGGGATCGGAAATACCCAGAAATTATGCGATTTCTTCCTCGCAATACAAAAGAGATCGGATTGCAAGAAAATTGGCCAACTACAATAAAGTTACGTGTTCGTCTCGTCAGAGAAGAGAGAAAGACGGAGGTGGTTGCTGCATACTTCAAACGATAAAACTGTTCAACAGCCTATTCATCTCAATCGGCTTAAATCCAATCGATGGGACAAAAGGCTTGCACTAACTGTGGGAACATTACGTACACCTGTCATTAAATCACAGCAAACATTTCAATCACCCAGTTTTCAATTGGTATTTGCACAGGGTCTATCCACTATGGTTGTGACCAGTACAGCGAAACGTACTCGCCTGCATCAGTTTTAAACAACTTTGACCCAAAATGTTCAAAGTTATTTTGGCACTTTGGACACTTTCTGCCACAAGAAAAGTATGGTTGAGAGTATTGAAAATGCAAGTATCTAATCATTCATCATAATCGATTCCAGGAAATAACGGCTATTGTGTAAATTAGGCAAAATAAACACCATCTTTATTGACCCCCAAACTTGAATCAATGTTAGCTTACGAAAAAGGTCGATTTTGCTGTTCTTTCGTTAACAAGTCATGAGTTCCTCAATTAGTTTCGCAAACGTTTAAAAATAAATAACAAATCAGTCAGAACAACCGCAGGAGTTCAGGGCCAGCAGAGATATTTAGATGGAAAAAATAAGCTATTTTAGTGGGAAGCGTGTCAATTACTTCCTGTTGAAATCTTCCCGAACGGCAAGCTTGAGGCGTTGAACACATACTTCAAAGGCCATCGAGTGGCCCTCGGAAGTTTCCTCACAAGAGTGATGAATGAGGTAATCTGGGTAATCGGATTGCAAAACCGAGCCATCTCCTCTTTTTCATCTTCTCTGTTCTAGTCAATACCTTTGTAGTTTATACCATGTGATGCATAGTGTCTACCCCTGAATTGGTTTTAACAGTGCCTACAACAAATATCATAAAGTTTAGGAAGGCTTTCAGTCACCTGTGTGTTACAATGCGGAACGTTTATCTTCGCCTATTCATAAAATCAGTTTCACGAAAACTAGTCTTGGTTTAGTGTGCGCTTTGTGAACATTCTAGGTTAATGCTGGACTATTGATTGAGACTGTGAATGGCCCAGACGACTCAGGGTTGGCTATCATTGCTATAGAGCAACACATACCACAAATTACACGACTTAAAGTTTTTATATACTAACCCCCTCAATTATACTTCCACCTACAAAAAAGTAAAGGCTATTCCACTATCAACTGGAATTCTAGTATAGTAGGATCCTGGATCAGCCAGTGTGCACAACAGACCACCAGGCCGTGTACCAAATTTGTTGTTGTTCTTTATTTAATTCTAAAAATGCAAAGCGCGGATTTCAAACTGAAATCACATCTGTCAAAATAATTTAAGAAGAAATGCAGTGCAGGGTGAAAAAAAAGATGTCGGTTCTTAAAGCAGCCTTGATAAGGTTAAGGTGACTTGGGGAATGTTAACGTCGGGCAACAAACAAAATACGACCATTTGCGTGCGGCACTGTAGGGCCTGTACTTTTTAAAATTCGCACTCAATCAGTATCGACACTCTAACATTCAGAAGGTCAGGTGTTATGTCGGTAGAATGATGTCACATAATCTACCACTAAGGGTGGACTTCTGATCGTGCAGCATAGAATACAAACTACTGGTTCAATACTATTTATTGAAGATATGACACTTAAGGTGACCAAGGGGTTTTACTCACGTTAGTGGCCAAGTGGAGGGGACGTCATGGAACCCATAAGAAAAATAATTTTACGGCGGATTTTTTTCAGAAATTTACAACACATGTGAAAGGTCTACCAGCAGATCAGAATAAATCTGAATGTTTTCGGGGGTAAATAGGGTACATTTAAAGCAAAAAAGACGAAAACTGCTATATGTAGTTGATACTTTCATAATACCGTTTTGAAAACCTATTTTCTGTTGATATAACTCTACAGCCGTCTCAAAAAAATGGTACACTCAGAAAAAAAAATTGGTTAAATATGAAATCTCAAAATAAGTCTTCGTACTGGCATAAGATAAAGAACAAAAGACCAGGCTTTCCAATTGTGTTTGTTTCATCTAATTTACTTGTCATCTAAGAGATAATAATCAATTTGCGAACCCCAAAATTCGATGTGTGCCACTTTTATGCATGGGCAGAGTGGCTTCGCCCAGTTATGCCAGATGTCTTAAACTTCAAACAAAGTTGCAACTGACAAGAGAAACAAAACACAGAGTAAGTAAACAAAAGAGTCTAGTTTATCGACACAAGTTTAATAGTCAACATATCAGGTCAATTGAAAATATCTTTCATTAAATAAGAAACAATACACTATTATTGCAGTCAATGAAATGGAACTGTTTGAATTTATTTCAAAATTGGTATCGGTTAAAATCATGCCAGAAGAATGTATTGCAACTAAAATAAAAACTCCAAATCCAAAGAAATGGTTAAGAATATTGCAATATCTTTGTGCATTACTAATTATTGAAGTCATAAAATGGAAGCAAAGTATCAAAATGTTGGTAGGAATTTGCGTTTCATGATACTTCAAGACAATAAAAAACTTCCCCCCAGGGTGTTGTAGCCGGCTGTACGGGCTCATGGTTCTCTTCTAACAAAGAACAGTGTGTCGAATTGTTATTCAATTTATCTAAAGCCAGAACGTACTTATCATAACATTCCACATTAAGTAACTTTTAGAGATTTCGTTATGAAGTAATCGGACTCAAGTGTGAATAACTATGTTTAACACATCATTCAACGTTTTCAATCAACAGAAAGTGGCACAAACTCGAGTTTGTGTTCCGCAGTACACCTGAGTTATCTCTCGATTGAAACAAGCAAATAAGATGAAACAAAAAATCCTGGAAAGCCCTGGTATTTTCTCTTTAATGTGATGTTACAAACGACTATTTTAATGTTGAGATATACTATTGAAAAAAATGTTTTGATGGTACATTTTTTAGACCTATATTCAGTATTAGCACAAAAATTTGTGCTTGTGCCTTAATATAGAGTTTGGCAGTAACGGTTTACAATGTCAATAATGAAGTAATGCTATTATTAATGTTACTTCCATATATGTGCTGCACATATAAAAAATAGCTATAGTAATAGATTTCCCAAAATATTTAGCCACTTAGTTCGTGCCCAAGGAGGGGGGGGGTCCATGGGAACTAACTACATTAAATCATTAACGTAAGTCCAATTTTATTCAATTACAAAAAAGACTGCTAACAAATCTGAACCGGAAAGCAGATATTGCGAGAAGACAATTGGGGACACTCCTCCCACTTCAATCACATGATAAAGTTGCAACAACAGCAATTCTTCGAAAGTGGTGATTCTATATTAAAATAAATTCGACCCATAACATTCATGATGACCAGAATTAGATTGAACAATTAGGTAATTTTATATCTTATAACTTAGATTTTATACCATAACATTAATGTTCTTGTAATTCGCTATAGGTAAATTCGCCATTTAGATTTATTATACATTTTACAGTATTTTTCCGATAACGCCACCAAAGAAGGGGACGCCATCTACCAGTGCGTATATTTTCAGTATCTTACCTGTTGACTTTTGGTGTCACAAAATCATCCTCAGGATGACCATTGGCATTGCCACATATTTCACACACGTTGCCCTTTTAAATTGTAATTCGCCCTATTCATCAAGGTAATATCCGCCTTTCTAAGGGCTCACCCACTTCACTTCCAAGCCAAAATTGTGATCAACACTGAAAGAGATTTGGGATTAAAGGTAGTGTATGTGGTGCCAAAAATATAGTGAATAGCGGGAATGGGAAACGAGTTTACACCTCGTTACAACCAAAATAATTGTCCACCAGCTTCTCAGAACAAGCGGTTTTCGAACAACAAGTGTCGCCATGCTCTCGACCACCTTCCCGCATCATAGTACAAGGAAAAATATGTGTTCTATTTTCCCCATATAAAACATGTAGTATTTGTTTTATTACAACTCATTGAGATTCTGGGGACGAGAGTGCGGGACAACAGTTCAAACTATTTCCCTAGGGAATAGCACTCTGTAACAATCGGTATCAGCCAATGAAATAGCATGTTAGTTGCAGAGGGTAATAGAGACCGAAGCCCAGAAGGTTTTGATCAAACGACCGAGATACCAATATCTAAACACGGGAAAATTCGGATAAAAATATAACTTTTTGCTAATTGGAATGTCTGCCGGGGACCCGTTGTTACGTGTAGCCCCAGGAGAGGGGTACGTTACTATGGGGGGGGCAATGTGGAACTGCTCTAAATCTAATGGAATATAGCTGAAATTATTCCCAGAACCAGGAGTAAAAGAGTCAAGTGGGTCACATGCGTGTGGCGCCTCCTTTCCAAGATATATGGAAAAATAGGCTAAAAGGTAAGTGTTTATTTAAGAAAGGTCAACGTTTGCATATCCAAATCTTTGAAAAAAATATCAAAAACGGTATTAATTATAGCTGATTCAAAATTGCTTTTTGAATTTGCATAGGGGTGGTTCCCTCTAGTAGGGAGGGGCATGATGTCCCCATCCATAGAATCCATACAGGGAATTTTTTACCCATCCCATTATAACAAGAAGATGACGAAATTGACCAAAAAGCATTCATAATGTTGCATCAGTATCATTAAAACATTTTTTAAAAATATTTGTACAAGAAATCTAGGTATTGCAAAGGGTGACCTTTCTTGAATAAAACAAATGACCTTTGGCCTATTTTCCCAAATATCTTGCGAAAGGGGGGGGGAAGTACCACACGCATGTGACCAATGGACCTTTTTTACTCCTGGTTACTAAGGAATAATTTGGCTATATTACATTAGATTTAAAGCAGTTTCAAACTTTGGACCCCCATAGTAACTTTACCCCTCTCCTTGGGGCTACACGCAGTAGCGGGTTGTCTTCGACAGATTATTCATATTGCAAATATATTTTTCTCCGAATTTCCGGTGTTCAAGATAATGGTTTTATCTCGTTCGTTTTGATCAAACTGCTGGGGTTGGTGCTGCCTGCTCTTAATACTAACTATTCAGACCCGAATTTCATCTTGACAAGACGATACATCACTAGATTACTTTTTCCTGTTCCGTAAGGACTATAAAGGAACTAATGAAAGAAGAACATAATTCACATCTAATCGAATCTGCTATAGTTACTTATCAAGTGAAGCTATGCCTCTTACAGAGTTAATTAATTGGGAACGAGTTCACTTGCCTTGACAAATTTATAATTTATTATCCTTAAGGAAAGGGGAAATTGTATCACTTGAGAGAGAACACAAAGACTTAAAATGCTACCACGGCCAATTAACGTACTGGTAGGTGTCCCTACTGCAACTCTTCAATCAAACCTTGTTTGAACTTGCCCTGCTGTTGTCATGTCCTATTAAAAACCTATAAAAACATGATTTGATTTTCTGTTGTGCACGACAGAAAATACTAAATCATCATCTTCTTAATATAGACATAGTATCGGCTTATTCACTTAGATGTGATCTAATCATTCAGGTACAGTTCCAAATAAACTAAAAAGCGGCTTGGAAAAAAAAATGGACTGGGCGCTTCTTTCGGAAATGTCCTCACGTCTCAAAGGATTTCCAAAAGGGCTCTAGAGCGTACTCACGCAGCTGCAGCAATTTCACTAAAAAAGTTCCTCCTTGCTACAACATATATTCCGCTATAGTCCTGTGTTGGGACCCGTCTTTTCTAAATATCAGCATCCTCAAAAGACGAATCTCGGATCGATAGGGCCATACGGATGATACGGTTTGTAGGTCTAAGTGCAGCAGACATTGGGCAATTTTAAAAACAGACTCCAAAAGGCAAATAGCGGTGAAAATCGACGCATTTTTACCCTAGTTCTCATAAGCTCAAAAAAGCTGTGATCCAAATTCTACAAATGTAGTACAATTTTATGAACAGCATATTATAAGGATTGTAAATCTTCAAAGTTTGAATGGATATCAGGGTGTTTTTCGTACTAACAAATATACAGGGTGATACGACAAAACAGCACATAAAAATAACAGCTCTTTTCAACACGATTATTTCCAGACATATATGAAAATGAAAATTATATCGATTGGAATGTACTAATAAATCCCTTTTCAGCAGTGTTATTTGTAGCAGATTAGAAAAGGCATGTTGCTTACAGGGTGCAAAAACAAAAAGTGATTGAATTGAATGAATTTTCCATAAAATAAAATGAGAGCTAAAATAGCATCATTATTACATGGTTTGTGCAAATGTATCATCTGATTTCATTTGTATCAATACATGTAATTAGTGCAACGCACAGCTAGAGGGTGGTCAAAATGCGACTGATATCAACCTCCCTTGGACCACTACATGTTGGGGACCTTGAAAATCAACAAGCTGAATTAATTATTAAAACAAATGTGTTTAATTTCTAATCAAAACATCAACACAAATACGGGCGAACATTCTGGTAAATAAAACAACAGATTTCGATCAATATATGTTAGAAGTGTAACAATAGAAACTTAAAAGGAGACATAGTATATTGTTTTCACACTCTTTTCCATAATAATGAGGATAATTACAATATAATTGCCTGATTAAATGTATCAAATAAGAACAGCATTAATTAAAATAGGTTGATAATAAATAATATTTGAACTAATCCCACTGCCCAGTCATTGGCTAAAATGCATCCATGTGCACTTGCGCCCCACTTCCACCTCCCCCTGACTAATTAACTTAATGAGCTGTAGAGGTTAATTGGCAGCTTTTTGATGTTTAATATTAAACCACTATCAGCGATTTTTCACAATCTGTTGTAAACAAATCGCGCCCACTATTGTTCACAAAGTCCATTTTTGCACTGTTGTATTGGACATTGTTGTAGGGATAAGCTCACATGCCGGATTTGTCAAGATATTATGAATTTAGCTTTGTGTACTAATAAAAGTCGGGATCCGACTTTTTAAGGCCCAGAAATAGTCGTAAATGGCAACTTCAAGACCGCTTTAAAATGCCTAAGTGTATGTTTATCACAAAGAAAAGTAATATAAGATGTTGATATGATCTAACACTAGCAATTAAGAGACAAAATGGGCATTTCGAATTTGAAAAAAAAAAAAAAAAAAATGACTGATAGTGGCTTTAATAATTTCTCTTCAGACTAAGACCAAAACATGGCATTTTATTGGATTTGTGTCCAAAACCATTTTTGTGTGACAACTCCGCCTTTTTGGGGTGCCCATTATATATTTAATTAAAACATGACCAAGTTTTAGCAGACGTGAGCTTCTAGGTGATGAAGGTTAAAACAAGAAAAAAAGTAGAAACACAAAAAGGCAGATGTGTGCAGGCTCAATGCTCGATGCAGGTAACGTGAAGGATATGAGCAACGAAACACTGTCACTGGATGAGCGAGTGATAAGACTTAAGTTCTACGATGGAACTCATCAGGTGGAAGCTTACAGTACTTTTTTGATAATATTATTTTGATTTGGAACTGGATCCTTCTCTTAAACTACCACTCAGGACAAGATGATTGGTGAGTAGGCCCGTCTACTTACATTTTTTGGTATTATTTTTTTCGTGTCAGTTCTCAATTACCCCAAGCCTAGGCATAGCTAGGTCTGGTCTTGGCCTTGGGTAGGCATATCACCTATCACGCCTAGATAAGAGTAGGAGGCTAGGGACGCTAAATAATAGAAAATAAAATGTCACGGGATGTATTTTTGACCAATCAGTGAACAAAGACTATGTATTCGGTAAATAAAACGAATATTGACTGGTCTTATATCGGGTGATGAATGGAGATCATCGCTCCCTCGTTGGCCTAGCATACCTGGCCTACTATCTATGTAGGCCTAGCATACTATGTAGGCCTAGCATACTATGTAGGCCTAGCATACCTGGCCTACTACGCCTCGGGGTGATAGTAGGCCAGGTATTCTAGGGCAACTCGGGAGCGATAATCTCCACCATCACCCTCATGATCAGTCAATATTTGTTAAATATTTAACAGACTGGCGATTTGGACAGTACATTATGTGGAAGTAAACAAGTTCCAATCAGGAAACCTGTACATGTCATGTACGTACCCAGCTGTACACGTGCAGTTTGCGGTAAGAATCTGTCCAGACTTGTTGAGACACACCCAGCATGCCCAGGCATCCTTCACTGCACTCTTGTCATTTGGCAAGGATGACCAAAACTTGGGGAGTTTAGGAACTTGGTTAAAAAGAAGCAACTTCTTCACATAACCCATACAAATTAATTATAAAGCCTCAATGATCTTAATGTTTTAGAGACTCGTGTGTGGGAATGTGCTTGGTTTGTGTTTATTGAGGTAGATATCATGTCGGCCCGTAGTGCATGGAGTGGCCCTCTTCTTTCGTTATCCCCCCCCACACAGTTAGAAACCTAACTCATAAGGATCCCGGTTAAGGATCGGTAATTGTTTCCCTTCCCCATATTTTTGGTTTTCAAGTCAGTCGCTCCGACTCTCTGCGATTGTTTTCAAGATAAATCTTTAACTATTCACATGTCGTTCCATCTTCAAACCGATAAATATCTTGAAGGAAAATTTTTTCGTCGAAAAACTTCCCACCACAGATAGATGCTGATATTACACGCGTGTCAAGCGAAGGTTACTATGCCTGGTACAGTGGACCCGAAGGCTTGGTAAACCTCCGAAATGTTTTCCTTTGTGGGCTGCGCGCGCATCGTATTTACAATTTGATGCTGACGTCATATTTACTGTCTGTATAACTAAAGGAGAGGGACGGGTCATATATATGGCCACGTGAACATCGATGACCACTCCACTGACCTCTAAATGTCCTTTAGATAACTTAAGGCGTAAAGCGACCATTCGGGAATATAATAGTCCTCTGGAGCTCGGTTGTTGAGCATGCTAGTTTTGTCTGAACCATGTCGAGCCGAAGGGGAGACATGTCAGAAAGTAGCAAGCGGAGTCCGATTGGAAATAATTGCGTTCAGCGACACAGCGACACCACACGTATTTTATATCAATGAATGAGCAGGGAGAGGTGTGGCGTGAAAAGCCAAAAAAAAAAAAAAAAAAAAAAAAATCAGTTAAAATGACAATTTCCCTTGGTCGTGGAGATTTAACGTGTGTCTGTTTAATTATAATCGTTTCTTTTATAATATACACTTATATATTTAAGCATATGCAAAACCCACTCATTGTTGATATCCCTAACGTTGGTCTGCATACATTGATGCAAGAATATTGTACAGTATCCATGTCCTCTGGAATTCCACTTTTGACCCGAATGAATCTGTGGGCACCACAACTTGATAATTTTGATACAGTACGGCTGCCGCCCGCAAATCCACCCAGAAGCTGTGGCAAGTTCAGCCTGTCAGACTTTTCTTTTGTGCTCGTTTTACTTATCTCCTTTGGATTTCCCAGGAGCAGTTCAATCATTGCAGGTGTCCTTAATGCGATTATGATTTAAATAATCACTTCCCAACAATGACAGAACGGTGTACAACAAAACGAATCCTATTGTGCGTTTCATTTCTTTGTTTGAACATGCCCACTATTTTTGCGGAAGTGCCTGAAATTAAGGCCATTCCGCAAAAATAGTGGGCAGCACGAACACAAGAATACACATAGATAATGATGACGAGAGTAGGAACTGGACGTATATACATCCCCACTGACCTCTACACATGGACAGATGTTTCTTTGACAAGGTGATAAAAATGCCTTGTTTCCCGCCATATTTACCAAGGTAGAAAGCACTTCCTGTTTTTGACACTCGCATTCAGACCCGCTGTCCATGTGTATCTTGGATGTCATCATTTATATACAGGATAGCGGTCGGCGATCGAAAAGTAAAACATTTTGTCCGGCATTCTGGGAAGGGCACAGAGCCGTCATCATTGCACTACTTTCAATGCCACGTGTACGTCAAATTTGCAATTTACTCAAAATATGGGAAAATAAAGATTTTTTTTCACACAAAGGAATTCTGTTATTTCAAAACAGATCACTAATGAACAAATAAGGAGATATTTCCGAAAAAAGTAATGCAATTGAGGAAATGTGAAATAAATAAATAAATGCAGTAAATAAACAGTTTTGCATGTTATAACATAATATAAATGGTATTTGATTTAAATAAACATAGACATAAACGAATGAATGCATGAATGAAGGAAGGAAAGAATGAATGAACGAATAAATCCCAACTTGCCTTTATTATTATGAATATAATAAAAATAAAATAAGGAAGGAAGGAGGGAAGAAGGAAGGTGGGAGGGAAGGGGAGGGAAGGAGAGGGGGAGGGGAGGACACATTACTGCGACGCTACTACCACACAATTTTAAATAAAATATTTTTCTTTCAAATACAAGAAATATTCACAGCGGTACTACAAGTTGTGTTGACTTCGCATTAACTCAGTATACGGTGACATCCCAATGTTTTGCCCTCCGTGAAATGGCGGCTGGGGAAGTTCCGGTTGTATCACTGACCTCTACACATGGATAGCGGGCTGTCGCACCGTTGAATAGTCAGTTGCACAGGAAGTTGCATTTTGCCTTCTTAATATGGCTTCACTTTATTGTCCAAGTTAAAGGAATTTTATATAACAATAGAACATCTGTGTGGAATATGTGCACCAGCAGGTGTATGCATTATTTCCCGCCATATTGAGAAGGGCAAAAAGCAACTCCTGTTGTTTCAATCGGCGACTCAGACCCGCTTTCCATGTGTAGAGGTCAGTGGGTTGTATGTATCAATCGACGCTATCCATATGTATAGGGGTCAGTGGACCAACCCCACACCAAAGGCACCCAAATTGATTTGTGGTTTCAAACCACAATCAATTGCACTCCGTATTGATGTAATTTCTTTTGATATTTTGTGTGAGTTGCTATATTGAATGAGGCTTGGTCGCGAAGTTATATTCAGATCATTCACATACCGCCACCAATCGCGCCAGAAGTCAGACGCATGCGCAAGTAATTGTTGTACATGATGTACATGTTTGCGGAAATTACGTTCATTTTTGCTGTCCACTCTGCTTGCTGATTGCCACATGAGGATTACTTTTGTAGTATGTGTGTGTTCGTCCATATTTTTTTAAAAATGAAATGCACGGATTGGACTCGATATTCTTGTGTGCATTGACTGATTAACTTCATACTTGATACAAGGATAGAACATATTGAATCCTACCATTTGACCTTAGCTGCACTGATATTATTTATTATGATAATGAGTTCATTTGCAAATTATCCAAGTTTGTCTGATTCAGCTGAAACTTGTTGAAAAATGTATAATCTTTTGTATCGATGGACATGTTAAAACATAAAATGTCATCCAGCGTCAAAGGTCAAGGTCAAAGGTATTTTATGTTTATGCCGCTATCGCAAACCACGACTGCATACAAATGACACATGCGTTCCCGGGAACGCTGTATTATGGATTTGTTTGATAAAATACTTTCTTGGTGATGTTTTATCCTTCCAGACAATACTATTGCCCTCTCATTACAACATCAGGGGTTGCGATATTAACAACCTATATTGCGGTCGAACCGGAAATGAGACAGGAAGTGGAAATGAGACCATGACCCTTGACATTAAGGCAGGATATGCTATGCAGGTTACGGAGGGTGTAGGAGAGGTTATTTGCTGTCAAGGCGCCCAGTGTAATGGTCGTTCGATAGTTACAACAGTGAACACAGAGGCAGTTGGAAATAGAGGACTGAGTATTCGTATCACATTTTCCATATTGTTTCAGCTGCTAAACTTAGCGTCGGCAACTCTCACGTATAACTAATAAGTACAATAAAACCTCACACTCGCAACAATCGCCCTTACCCCCTTCCTCCACTTTGCCTGATCCTCCATCCTCAACGCAACCCTCCTACTCCCCTCCATTTGCTTCTTATCTTCTTTGGTCGTCCCTCCCCCTCGAACCGCACACCCCGAACTCAAGGACCCTCAGCACCCCTTCTCAGCACGTGCGCATACCATTCGCCTTCTCCAAATGCTCCACCGCCGGGGCCACCGCTTCTTATACCTCGATACCAAGTCCTCAGTCGCCCTCCTCTCCATCAACTTCACGCCACACGTCGCTCTCATCATTGTTCTCTCTCTCTCTCTCTCCCTCTGTCCTTCTCAAAATCCCATCTCATTTTAACTCGGACTCCAAGTCTCACTCCCACTGACCTCTGCACAGGATAGTGGACACACCTTATCAAACTTAAAGGAAATTTGTTTTGTATAACAATAGAACATCTGGTGGAATATGTGCACCAGCAGGTGTATGCATTGTTTTCCGCCATATTACCAAGGTAGAAAAGCAACTTCCTGTTGTGTCACTCGGCGACCATTCAATTGTGCGGCAGCCCGCTATCCATGTGTAGAGGTCATTGCTCACATCATCGATCTCGTAAACTCTTAGACACCATTCCTTTCATCATAAATGTCACAAATGCACGTCAGCAAATCTGTAACATTCCACCTATGTAATATTGATAGATTATGTAAATACGTAAATAATCAAATTGTCATCATGCTATTCGTTCACCTATACAGGGCGTATCAATAAAAACGCAACAAAACTTCTTCCCACCTTTGTGGTAATTGTGTAAAATTATTCCAAAATTAACTAGTGCCATCTTAAAGCCACAAATCCCCTCTTTCTAATGATAGGTAATTTATTCATGTGCGGTCATGGATAACCGATTAATCATATGTTTTGCACAGTGGGACAAAGTCAGCTTGGACCAAGTTTCAATACCAATCCCATTCACTTGCATGACTGAAGGGGTTGTGACAATTAGTGACCCTGGGTCACTAGTGATCCTGATGAATTCATCAGACTTGTACGGAATAAACTGCATAATTCTGCAGTTTATTCCGTACAAGTCTGATGAATTCATCAGGGTCAATAGTGACCCAGGGTCGCTAATTGTCACAACCCTGACTGAAGTGAGAAGAGAGGGAAAATTGAATAGGATTTGTGTTAGCATTATTTGAAACTTTGTCCCAAGCTCACTTTGTCCCATTGTGCAAAAACAATGATTACTCGGTTACCCATGACCGCACATGAACAATTACCTATCGTTGGAAAAAGGAGATATGTGGCTTTAAGATGGCATTTATTATTTTGATGTAATTTTACACAATTACCACAAAAATTGGGAAGAAGTTTTGTTGCGTTTTTATTGATACGCCCTGTATTGTCTCGTCTAGACTATTGATTACTGCTTGGATGTTTTAGTGAATTTTCTTAATAATTTAAATACAATCTTGCACCTTAAAATAATGCGAAGTTAAAAATGGCGAACTTTGGATTTAGTTGCTTTAAAAGAATGCCATGTGCTTCCCTTGCTATTAACAAATATGTTTTAAGTGCATGGGTCTAAAAGCACGTTGCTATTCTTATCTATCCAAAAAGGTAGCCAAATCATTAGGAATACTATGCAAGTGATTTATTATCATTAGATCATTGAAACTTCTTTAGGAATTTCTGTAAATAATTTTACACATGACAGCTGTTGGAGTTGGCGCCTTTTGGAATTAAACTCTTCCCATGTATGTTATTATCAAAATACACACGATAATTGAAATTAATTACATGTCAACATATAGATAACCTAAAATTGATCGTAAATCCATTTTGCTCTACAAATGGCGGGTAAAATACATGGTTCGGAAAAGGGTCTTATAAAAAATCCTAAAAAGTTCTGCTGTAATAAACTTGTATTTAAAGTTGATAAAAAAGAATCGTATTTAATTAGTACCTCCAAATTACAATCTCCCTGCATTATATTCCAAAGCAATTACCAACGATAGCAGGGGACTGTAGAGAAAGTGTGCGCTTCTGGATAAAATTGTGATTTTTTACACACAGGTACCCTAGGCATTGATAATCCATAACATTGATGGAACAGTTGACAACCCCCTTAATGAATCCCAGCTTAGGTTTCAAGATTTATTACAGTGGTCAAAATTAATGTTCCATCTTTGGAAAGCACGTGACACTCTTTCCTCAGATTACAAGGATTCTAAACAAGGTATAGGTTTACTCTCAGATGCTTATAGTTGTCGGAGTTATGGGGTAAGAACTGTAAACATGGTTGAAAAAAGTCACTTTTGGTGTGTACATGGGTCCAAATGTTATAAGTTGCTTGAGTCAGGTAATATGTGGTGCAATTTTTGTTTCCGTAGCTTCAAGAATTGAAAATGAAGGATAGTTTGCCTTCTGCCCTTCTATAATCTGTTATGCTTACTTTCACGTTTATCTCCACCCAAAATTATAGGTCACAGGTCATAAAATTCAATAGCTGCCAATAGCCGTTGACGTTATTCGAAACTATAACCCATATGTAGTATAAACTATACTTTTTGGGGTCCTTATAACCAAAAACATCATGGTGTGCTTTTCAACACAATCGGACATTGTTAAAAATTTTACCCCAGTACCTTGAAATCCAGCTGGGGCCATGAAAGGGGTGTGGCAAGTGCTTCCATAATTGTTTTTATTATCAATGCTTAAAAGTACTCGGGTAACAAAAATTCAACAATTTTATCCAGATTTGCACACTCTCAAGAGATCTGTGCACTACAGTCCCCCCTCCCCCCCCCCCCCCCCCATAAACGGTTTATCGTTGGCTTGCACCACCAGTCAATGCGCGGGCTCGAAACTTCGAACACGCGGGATCGAATTGACCAATGATCATTGAGATTCAAGCCACTGAACTCACACGTGCATGTACTCTAACGGATAAAGCGCAAAAGACGTAACAATGAAGATACCCAGATTAATTCGTACATAACCCACGTACTCGAACACCAATGGTGATTTTGCTACCTCGAATCGCGGGAATGACCCATAGCGAGGACTGTAGGTAAGGAGTGTGCGCTCCCCGTATAAAATTGTGTTTTTGGCACATAAGTACTTTAGGCATTGATATCCATAAAATTGGATGGAAGCACTTGTCACCCCCCCCCCCTTAATGGTTTAAGTTTAACAGGGGTCAATAATTTAAAATATTCTGAATGTTTAAAAACAGACCATGGTGTTTGTCTGGTCACAAGGATTCCAAAAGGTATAGTTTACACTATCTATGGCTTATAGTTCCGGGAGTTATGGGGTAAAAACTGTAAAATTGTAAAAAGTCAATTTTGGGTGTACATGGGTCAAAAGTTCAAATGTTTCCAATCAAAGTCCATTTTTTTGGCACTGCAATTTGGAAATTGTGTAGTAAAGACCCCTGTAGTGGCGAGCTGTTACCGCGTACACGCGGTGCATTTTCAGAATTTATGATTTTTGTGCTTTGTTTCCAATAAAAGTCGGTTCAATCGAAATTCCACTTTGTTAATTTTACCGTAATGTCAACATAGTGCTTTGAATGTTTTTCGTTCCTTTGATATATTCTACACTTTCTGTGGGAGTACCACCACGTGAAATTTGGCTGCAGTGTTTGCCACTGTTCATATTCGCGAACAAACATTTCACAACCATGTTTTTGTTTTTTTTTTTTTGTAAACTTGGCTATAGTCCCTCAAAGCTATAGTCTCATAGCTATATCCAGACGTCCCTGAGGAAAATCTGTGTATATTCTTATTGTTGGATCTAAGGTACGGGTCCGCTCACTTACCTCTAATACAATGGATAACGGGCTCTGCACGTAATTGAATATCGGCTATGAAACAACCGGAAACTTATCCCCATCGGCCTCACTTCCCCTCCCCTCCCCCCCCTCCCCTTCCCCCTCGCCTTCCACTTCCACTTCCCCTCCCCTTCCACTTCCCACTCCCCTTCCCGCCCCCTTCCTTCCTTCCCTTCTTCCCTTCTGTCTTCCCTTCCTCCCTTCTCCCTCCCTTCTTTAATTTTTTTATTCATTTATTCTATAATTCATTACGTATTTCCATAAGCGGGTAAGTTGGAAATTTTCGTTCATCCATTCATTAATTGTTTCCTTCATACATTAATAATTGGCTATTTCTATATTTTATTTAAATCAAATTGCCATTTATCTTAGTTATAACATGCTCTGCTATTTAATTAACTGTAATTTATTTATTATTTCCACATTTCATCAGTTTGTTTTGTTCATTACTTTTTCAGAAATTTCTCCTTATTCAATTATTCTGCCGGTGTTCCGTTTTTGCCTATTTTGTTCACTGCTTGAGTTCCCCATTCCCCCCCCTCCCCATTTTCCACTCCCCTTCCCCCTCTCCCGTCACCTTCCTCCCCTTCTTTTCCTCCCCCTCGCCCAATCCACCTCCCCATTTCCCTCCCCCCCCATCCTTTCTTCTTTGCTTATTTTTTTATTTATATCATAATAATAAAGGCAAGTTGGGATTCATTCGTTCATTCATTCATTCATTCATTCATATCATTTCTAGATTTATTTATACCAAATATGCATTTATTATCTTATGTTATAACATGCCCTGCTATTTATTTGCTGCATTTAATTTATTATTATTTCACATTCCTCAGTTTATTTCAGTTATTTGTTTTCAGGATATTTCTTTATTTGTTCCTTAATAATCCTAGTGTGAATTAACAAAATTCCTTTATTTTCCCTTATTTTTTGCGTACGTTCAAATTGAAGACAGTGCCTTTGAAAGTAATGCAGTAACGACGGGTCTTGCCCTCCTCCAAAATGCCGGGTCAATGGTTTTCACTTTTCGATCGCCGCCCGCTAATTCATGTATAGAGTCAGGGGTCCTCTCCGTGATTTTTTTTTTCAGCTTAGGGACGTTAGGGATGGGCGCTTCCTTATATCTGCGCTATGAGCGCAATTTTTGCATGGCAAGATTCACATTTGTTGGAAATATACTAAATTGTTAATTTCTGGAATGGCTGGAAAACCGTCTATTTTCCCCCGGCAAATTGACCAACAAAATGGCGCCGTTAGCAGTCTAGATTTTATTTACGTTATTGGTTAACAACAAGTCATACTTTTACGGAATAAGGCCCAACAAACACAAATATGAGTATGTAGGCCTACTAGAGACAAGACACTCTTATCTTACATGGAACACTTCCCTCCCAGTCAGCAACACAATATTGGTCTACAGTTGGGCGAACGTATAGGCCTACGTTTCATTGGCCCAACATCGTTTTACAATATTGGATAAATATATTTTGCTCATGGGCCCAACATTGGTACAATATTGACAATATTGGCCTAATTAAAAAATAGGCATGAACCAATATTCTACAAATGTTGCGCCAACGCTGGCCTTTTCATTTTTTTAAAGTATGGCAACAATCACACAGGCCAATATTTGCTCACAATATTTTCAACCTGCTATGTTTAAATAAATTAGATAATTTGATGTATTCAAATATTTTTTTTAGTGAAACCGACATAATTTAGTATAATGTCATTAAAAATAATGTGTTATTTTAAGCCAATTATCTTTGAGACATTTTAATAAAAAATTAAAAAATTCAATTTTTAAGCAATCAGTTTAAGTCAATATTGGACCAATATCCCAATAATTGGGTCTATATTGGTTGCTTATCTTGTGGTAAATTCGAAGCCGAAGCCGAAGTCACAACCGATGTCATAGCTGCCAATGGAAAACCCTTAATGGCCCAATATGCAATAGCCATGTGTTGCCGATGCCAAGATTGCCAACGAGAAACCATTTTGGGGCAATTTTAATAACGGACCGATAAGCCACCCACATATTTGACCGTGCCAAGATTACCATTGGTGGACCATCGTTGGGCCAATTTGTACAAGCTGTCTGGGCTCCATTATTCTTCGAGATTTCAATTTTGCGCAGTATTTTTCCAAAAATGTAGAGTAAATCATCTTTTTAATAGCCGTCTGTCTTTCCTGATCAGATTGACATTTGACCCTGCACAGCTCTACCATCAATCAGTACAGGTAATCAAAATATACATTTAAAGGCACAAAGTCCACTAATTGACACCATTTTCAACCATTGATATCGCACGTTTGATTCGCCATAGACATAGCGGCCGTACCATCAAAATATCACGTTTACCTTTAATGTAACGGTTGTAACCTTTTACTCTGTGGGGTTATCCGTTCAATATTCATCGATTTTGTTCTATCCGGTGTCAAGAGATGTCGATTTCCTAATACGCTTTGTCCCAGCTTAATAATATATTATTAGTTTATCACAAAAAATTTATATTTGTACGAGTCGTCACATACCACTCCAATATTGATTAATGGTTGACACGGACTTGCACGTACCCTATTTCTTGTGATGTACTGTGACGTTGTTCATATTCGTTATATCTCCATTGTCTACGGACGTCAGACAAGCGGTACCAATTCGCTCTTGACTTCTCTATGGAAACCATTAGGAAGATCCAGATAAAAGTATAGGCATAAGTTGATTGACACGACTGGAACCAATCGTCGAATCAATTTTTCACAAGACAGATTTTAACGACACTCACTACGTCTTCTTGTTGGGACGTGGACGTTAGTGAAATTCTAATGACGTGCGACAGGTAAGATATTTTCCATTGATCTATAACTTTGATCAATAGAACTGCAAGAAATGAAAATCATGGTATTTAATCTTTTTTGCAGTTATAAATGGACTGTACATATTGCTTTCGAATAATCTAACACTGTGCACCAAATGATACACATGTACATTATCATACATTTTACAGGATATCAGCAATACATAATCACATCCATACCCTACGTACTCACACACTTCCACACCCACACAACACAAACGCACACACACACGCACGCACCGCACCACCCACCAAACCACATATTATAAATATAGATTACATGGAGGCGCGCGCGCACACACACACTAAATTCGTGGGATTCATCAATTGATGGGCAGTAGATATGTTTGCTGATTTAGAGTACAGTATGTTGGCTACCCGGGATCATTTTAACGAACGGTGAAAATGGGTGAATAGCTCAGTTAGTAGAGTAGTCCTACTGGTCTCAATCCATAGGTCGCCACACGTTTCAAATTCGCTCTTCAGCCAATTCTTTACTCATACTGTCACTTGTCTTAATCAGCGTGCATGAAATACGATCCAGGTGAAATGTATACCCAACCAATTCCTCGCCGAGAATACCAGGCGGATTATTTATTGGCCCTGCCAATACCGGGACTCGCACCCGGGACCCCTTAGTCTGAAGTCGAGCGATGCAGTGACATAGAGCTAAAGGAATCCCCGTTGGTCTATTTACATAACATACAGGGTGTCTCAGAAAGAACGTTTTACCCTCCAGAACGGCAAATTTTAGGCGTCACGCGGGGCCAATGCCATTATTTGAATAGTGTGCTTAACAAATTCATATTTGCATTGATGGCGCCGGTGAGGGGATTTGTCATTCCTCTAAAAGAAACAAATTAAGTGCATGCTTCGGGTGCTTTTTAGGCATACATGTGAACAAATTTAATGAAATCTGAGGATACGGGTGCTCAATCCATAAGAATACCAATGTTAGGCCTACATGTTTCTGCTATTGCTTCGACGTGACAAAGTAGGGGTTTCACAAGTTTTAGGGACAATAGTCATTGTTGGCTATTTTTTCACCGTTTCCTTCTGTTTCACCATATGATCAAACAAGTACATAATTCAATACCAAAGTACGACACGGATAAGAATGATTTAAGAGAAGCACACATTGCCGGTTGGAGGGGTAAGTTCTTTCTGGAGACACCCTTTACTTATATCTCGTTGACAAAATACGCGTTTTCCCATCTTCTGTTCTGGAGTGACAATGTCTAGGACATAGTTTGAAGGACAAAGTAGGCGTAAAGGTTCCGAATTCGAGTAACCTGTACAATGATTTCAGTTTGGAATAGAATTGGTTAATTTATAACTAGATTCTAGAATTCCTGGTTACATGTAGAGAAAAAAGTGGGAAATAAAGTATACACCAAAAGTTCAAATGTCTTTGAGCCAAAGTTATAATACACTAGCCTATAGGCACGAATGAACGTAAATTTAAACACATAGAGAACAGGGGAACGTCCATATCCCTCGTAGTATATAAGTCCCAATCATTAGGCGTACCGCTATATAAATATACGTCTATTAATGTATATGCGTAAACGGTAATTGGTAATAGGGGTTGGCTGGGGTGGGTCCCCGTTGTGCAGAGATGTGCCCTAAGTACTTTCCACAGCCATGTATAGGTTTCAGGTTATTTTACAAAATTACATAACTACATAAAAAGAAAGACTTGGAGGGTGACCAAAGCAGAGCAGAAGCTCGGAGAATATTGGCCACCCGTTATATACCTAAATAATACGTACTTAATTAGGTGCAGAGACACCCAAGACACCATAATTACGGGAAGACAAAGGCAATACAACAAAAGTACAGGACAAGTGAGACAAAAAATTTGTCAGCAATGGTAAAAAATTTAAAGTTGAGCACAATATTCATTAATGTATATCCAATCATATAAAGTAGAATAAAATAACTCTAGGGGGTCACAAAGATAGATTACCATCGGAAAGAAGAGCTCCAAACAATGCACCCCTCAAAAACAGGAAAAAATCATACAAAATATCACTATGATCAAGGATAGCATATAAGCTCAAGGCCAATAATAAAGAAACTTTTACCCGTTGAACCCAGAAGGGGAAGCACCAGGAACTCTTGCCGAGCAGAAATACAAGACACTCCTTATTATACTGGATATTAGATATATATATTTGGAATTAAAACTTCTTAAACCGGGCATTTCGAATTGATATCGATAGAATTCCATTCTAAGGGACCCCTGTCTTTTGATTGTATGCCTGGCAAGATCAGTACTAAAATTATATGACCTATAGAAATCAGACGACTTGGTCCCATAGGAATGTATAGTGGAGAGACTTACGAAAA
>JAMKCH010012784.1:0-25999 GCA_023653785.1 Ophioderma brevispina
CGCTTAGTTCAAACAATTATTAACTGCGACTATAGATATACTCATAGGCTACATACAGTGGCGATTTAGGACAAGGGCCCCGTCGCGCAGTTTAAGTGGGGGCCCCCTTTACGTCCAGAGCAAGCATAATCGCACTTTAGTTACGACTAGGTGTTGTCCGAGGGGCCCTGAGAGTAATTTTTAAAAGGGTCCCTGGTCACCAGCTGCTGACACCACTTTCTGATCTTAAATCCGCCACTGCTACTATCAAATGAAATCACGAACACGGGTATTGTTAAAATTTTTTGTTATAATGCATACTGAACCTACGGGAATGATAAGGAGTGCGAAGTTTTCTCTAAAAGCTATTATAAAAAAGTATGCCTAATAACAAAGAAGACAAAGAGAAAGTGTTATTTTTGATGGACACGAGAATAAATATAAAAAAATTGATATCCCATAGGGACTTGGAAATAGTCGACAAGTGTTAAAATATTGCTAAACTGGAGCGAGCGCCTTTTGGTACTCGTGTCAGTTACACGGTCTCCAGTGCGTAGTATCTAAGACGCTTTGCACACCGTTATGTCGCAATGTTATTTTGAATCACAAAAAATACGTATCTTTTTTTTAAATAACAGAAAAAGTAGAAAACCGTCGTGAGACCCCTACTTTTTCTTATAATCGAAAGATTTTTATAAATGGCGCACTTTGTAATTTTTCTAAACAAAGGTTTTATCGAGCCGATTTTTTACAACAATTCGAAAATATGTATTAAAAAAAGTGAACTTTTCCATAGACTTGTGTACAAATTTTATGCTAAAAAGCTAAAAAAGGTCTTTGGATGACTTGTTTCTCAAAAACCGAGTACCGTGACCCCTTTTTTTTCTTCTTGATATTTGATTCATATCGATAAGCATTGTTACTGAATCTTGGGGAAACTGTTCAATAGACTTTCTATCATGGACCATATCCACCTTAATATGGCGAATCCCCTTCTTCATCCCGACAGTATCCGCTCTGTGAAATTGTTTGCCCCTCAGCCCCCTTGCCCACCAAGATGTGTTGAAAACCAAAATGGCAAAAATAAATTGATATAGAGCCTCGCCCGGCCTAGCCCTAGGCCTACTCGTTTAATATGCTCCATTGATAACAGAATTTATTCATCTATTTATTTCCTAAAAACATGGATAATATAAAATAGATTGATTACATTGCAAATAACACTAATAAGAGATCAATGTTAATGCTGAATGCATGTGCATCAACATTGCATCGATGTACATACAGCTGTGGTAAAATATGTCACTGGGATATCCATTTTAACAATCGCAAGGGTCTCATATTTCACTAAAATGTGGGAACGTCGGACCAAAATTGAAAAAACGGGCAAAACTGGTGTCATTGTTTAGATACGCATTTTTCTTCCCAATTCAAGATGATTTCGTATCCAAATATCATACTTTAAGAAAAACAGGCGTTACAAAAAAAACATTTCAAGTTCAAAAGACTGAAAAAGTACGAGTAACAAACTAGAATCAATTGTACTCATCTAGGAACATGCAATCTCCTACTTTTAATAAATGACCTAAATGATCTAAATGAACCCCAAATGACCTGGTTTTACCTTGAAGATGATGCCGGTGACGTGGTTCCAGTCTAAAATCAATAACAGTATTTATGTAAAAATTTGATGCCAAGGTCATGGCTATAAAGATATGCACAATCTTCCAATATATGTCGGTATCTGCTTAACTATGTACCTCGATGCACGTTGGATGCACATGCATTCGCATCAATATTGATCCTCGTGTTGTATTGTACCCAATACAATAGTTTTAAACTGTTTTCGAGCGCGGCGATGATAATCGGTCAAAGGGAGTTGCGGGAAAGAAGCTTTCCCTTCTCTCCTACCTCAATGATCGGCGTGAGTTCCGGCGTGGAATTCTTTCCTCGTTCGCGATAAAGAAATCTTGAGATTCTCCTGTGTGTTTGCATTAACGTTGACCATATGAAATGAATATTTTTTTTCGAAAGCATATGTACAAAGGGAAAAAATTCATGAAGAAAAAAGCCCATGGCAAGGTCGACCTAATTGTGCATAACCTAAATCCACAAATTAATGTCTTTAAAAAAAAAAAAAAAAAAAAAAAAAAAAAAAAAGCCAATGGTATTCAGCGGACCTACAGTTTTAAAAATCATGAGCGAGGTGAGTAATGTTGCCCTTTATGTTATGAACAGCTATAGAGCTCAATACGGGGAGGTACTAACACCTGAGACAGCTTGAAATCTTTTCAACAGTGTGGCAGTAACAATGTGACTGCTACCCTGATGAGAAAAAGATCGAAATGTTTTAGGTTGATGTTGATATCATTAGCTCTAGTTCGCTTGGATTTACGTGTACATATTGGTCATTGTTTCCCTCTTATTGTCAAGGTAAAAAAACAAATTCCTCTTATGACCACTCGGCGACCATTCAACGGCGGCAGCCCGTATCCATGTGTATTACGTATTCAGTTTTTGGTGGAGTTGAATGAATCATACCCACTGACCTCTAGACATGGACTAAGGGGTCTGAGTCGCCGATTTGAAACACAGGAAGTTGTTTTTTGCCCTTCTTAATGTGGCGGGAAATAATGCATTAAACTGCTGATGCACATATTCCACACACAAAATCCTCGATTGGCACCTCGGCGACATTCAATGTCGCGGCAGCCCGCTACAATGTGTATTACGGTGATCGTTTGGTGAGTGAATTCATACCCAATGAACTTATACAGGTAGTGGGTCTGAGCGCCGATTGAAACAACTAGGAAGTTGCTTTTCCCCTTCTCAATTTGGCGGGAAATAATGCATACACCTGCTTGGTGAAATATTCCACACAGATGTTCTATTGTTATACAAACACAAATTCATTAACTGGGACAATAAAGGAAAGCTAATATTAAGAAGAGAAAAAATTGCAAACTTCCTGTGTTTTCAATCTGCGACTTTCAACGGGCGGCACGCTATCCATGTAGAGGTCAGAGGGAGGGCCCGTAAAGTGTCCATACGAGGGCAGAGGGGCCGGGGGGGGGGGTTACTTGGGGGGGGGGGGGGGTGGGGTAGCAAGGCGGAAACCAAAATCTTGAAGGAGGTAATATTTTATAATCTATCGGGGAAATCACTAACTGTGTGTATGTGAGCTGAAAACCTGAATTAAATAGGCATTTTAAAAGATTGTTTTAAACATTTAAACATATTTCGTTATGAGTGACCAAAACTCTTAATACTGAGGACAAATGATTGGATCAAGATGCCATGCATTATTACTGGAACAAAGCGAATAAAAATGTAAACGATCGGTTTGTAATATCCCCATTATAGACGTAAAACCACCTTGGTCGGTAATAATTACTTGTCGATCATTCCTTTCTTAGTGAAGTGTCAAGTTGGCGTTGACTTATTCAGTGCATTCCCTGTATTTTTGTCGTAGAAAAGGGACATTTTATAATTATGGCTTCATCTGATCTAGTATCGTCACATCGCATTTCTATTGTATGATTGGGTAAAGAATAAAACTCGCATGAACGAATGGAATCTTCGACAACGCCTCCAAAACTTTTAATGATTGACAGGAATAAATAAATAGCCTAACTATAATCGCTAATTCTGTCCCCTTTCCGTAGGTTCGGGGTGCATCCTTTGACACCTTAATACATCAACGGTGCCTTGGCATACTTCCACCGATGAATACGCTGCACCAGTGTGGAGCACAGCGTACATTCACAAAGATTGATGTCGTTCTTGAATGATGCAATGAGACTTGTTCGTGGCTGCCTTTTGGCGACGCCTGTAAAATACTTCCAATTCTGTCTGGCCACGCTCCTGCAAACTTAGGAGGAACCTTCAGACGATCAAAGCTACCACGGAAAATTGATGACCTGGTAGCCTAATCCCCACCACCAACACCTTTGAGTCCAGAGAAATTCCCACGGAATCACTTTGCCTACCCATCCATGTACACTGCAGTCACAGTATCCTATCGATATCCTGGATCAATGACAGAGGTATGAGCAATGGTCATCCTCTACGTTGAACCTAAAGCAGTTTGTGGACAGCCATCTAGCAAGCACAAAGGGCTGTGACCTTGATAGGAAAGCAGAGGTCAAACTTCAACCAGACTCAGAACTGGCGTGGGTCGTACAAAGAACTTCCTTCACAAGATCGGAGTGGAACCTTCACCAAAACTGCGATTGTGGAGACACAAACCCATTTGCCACATCATAGATGACTGTGAGGTTTGCAAGTCCCCGGGAGGAATTCCAGGCCTGATCAGCTGGTTAAAGGGAGGATCTTCGACTGTGATTTTGGACTTGAACGAACGAACGAACGAAGTTTCCCGATTTCCTTCCGAAAATGTCAGACGTGCAATTTCCGGTTTCCTCACGTTCGAAGCACTGCATGGATCACACCAAAGCTCTCCATTGACCGCATCTGTATAGAAGATATAGTGACAAGTCACCGACCCGGGCCAACCGATGGCATCGCGCATGTGTCGTACATTCGGGTGACTGACATAAGTATACACACAAGCGATGTGTGTACATTCGTACGTGTCTTGCAAACCATACTTGACTGCGCACAAAACACGGCTTCCCGGCGCCTATAATTAGACAGCAATCAATACACCTATTGCATTTCCCAGTTCAAAACTGGTTCCACTGCCGGAAAATACCAGCCATGCCTATTTTCAGGGCTATTTTTTTGCATTTTTGCAAAAACTACTAATATGTCAACTCGCAATAATGGACACTGGGGGTCAGGACGATCTAAGGAATACCGACACAGATAGTAACATCTCACTAGTCAATTATATCGCGCATAGTCTACGATATTTGGCGTAGCTTTTTCAACCCTCAATTTCGGGGATTGGGACTTATGGACGCAAACTTTATAACATTAAAATACTTAATACCACACTCAAAAACGGAAAAGTCCTATTTAAATTCTGTTTTTAGCTTCCGATAGCTGAGACCATATCGGATTTTCCCATTATCATTGCGCAAATAATTTTGATCCATCTGAGGTCTAAACAAGTCTCTCGAACGTCATGAACACACATATTTGCAAGAATTCCGAAATTTCCACAAGCTGTATCACAAATATGACGTCCCACCATTCAGTAATGAGAGTTAATGAGCGGCGCTCTAATTGGTAAAAATTGTATTAAGTGTGTACGTGTGGATGGCGATTCAAAAGTGAATATTTTGTCAGGTGTGGCAGGACGATATGGTCCTCCGGGCTCCAGTCCGGGAACAATGTGAACATGTGGCAATCGATTCAGTGAATCTTCACGCAACATTAGTTCACGACTTTATTCCGTTGTCGTCTCTGGAGACCGGACTATGATACCTGGCCGGACTATGACTATTTGCACAACTGCTAATAAGACGGGCAAAAAGCCGTCATAATTGCACTAGTTCAAAGGCACGTGTACGTTAAATTTGAAAATTTACTAAAATAAGCGAAAATAAAGAAGTTTTCAATCAAAACAAAAAAACAACCTAACTTAAAAAAAATAAATCATTAATGAACAAATAAGGAAACCACTCCGAAAAAAATAATGAAACAAACTGAGGAAATGAGAATAATAAATACAAAAAATGCAGTAAAAAAAATAGCGAGCGGGGTATACACATAGGATAAATGCGTAGTTGGTTTTAAATATAGAAAAGAATGGATGAATTGAAGCGAAATAAACGAAGGGGGAAAGGAGGGCCCAGGTGCCCCAGGAAGACCCGGTGGGCAGGGATCAGGGGTCAGGGGCAGGGGCCCAAGGGGCACATGACTGTGGCATAATTTTTCGATAATACATTAAGATTTTTCTTTCAATTACAAGAAATATTCACAGCGGTACTACAATTTGTATTGACTTCGCATTGACTCAGTACGGTGACCTCCAAATATTTTGTCCTGCTTAAAAAAAGGCCTTCTGGGGAAGTTCCGGTTGTATCAATCGACGACCATTCAATTACGTGCGAGCCCGCTATCTATGTATAGAGGTCAGTGCGTTCGAGCGTCGATAGCCTATCCAGGTTCTACCTTCATGTAAGAGATCACGAAATATTATAAAAAGTTATGTTAATAAGATTGAGGCTCTTCACATAATAACATAAAAGTCATTAACCTAATATAATTTACTATAAACGGTTATTTTTAACTACATTTTAATAACAGTATTTCGTACTACACAGATCATATCACTATGAGTTAGAATATGCTCATCCACCAAGGACACAGTTCAGTGGGTTGTACTTGTACATACATTGACATGAACTGACCTTGTGTGATCTGGGTATCATGTATCATACCCAAAAACCAGGGGGTATTTTTTTTCTAAATACATTAGTGAATGAAAGCTACTGAACTGTGCCAAGGGAACTGAGCTTTAAATTTACTAGCTCATAGTGTATCAAGCTATAACTTCCTGGCTGCTGGCAAAGACTCCAGTGATATCTCATGTGATATCTCCCCTTGTATACACACTATTTAACAGCTAGTATTTCTACCTAAAATAGATATTACCAACTCATCATGCATAAACATAGCTAGTAGGGTTATGAACGAGAATCCCATTCTAGAAGTTTGGGGACAAAGGTTTAAAGATGTTTTTATATAGTTTGAAGAGTGCTGAATCAGAATATTTGGGTCCAACCTCTGGGAAATATGGGGTATAAGGGTAAAATTAGTACAGGGGTAAATATGAAATCAGGTCAAACTGTGTTTAAATGTACACCAATGTATTTGTCTCATTATATGGATTAAAAAGGTATAGTTTGTATAGGTTCAGACCTTTAGTTAATCGGCTATAGCCCTGATATGGTTCAAGGTCATTCTGGGGCAAAAACAAATCCAGTGCTCAGATTTTGTTGAAATCGGTGTCAAATGATTGCCTTGGTCATACTGAAGCAGAAAATTTCAATTCTTTGGGTGATAGCTCTGTATACAAATTGAGGTCAAGTTTTGGTGACCCCTATAGACCCCTGTAGACCCTTGTTACATTTTTGCCCATGAATTACGAAACCAAATGCCTAACATTGTACGAACAATTTGACACCAGTTTCAATGAAATCGGAGCACTGGGTAACGTTTACCCCCAGTGTTATATGGCCTCCATTTTTTTGATAAAAGATATTAATTTGATTTTTCAATTTTATTTTGAGAAAAAGGTTTCTCATGGAAAAAGCACTTTGTTTATTATGGAAATCCCTCTGTACTATATTGAGATCAGACCAGGTGTTATTTACTAGATAGACAAGAGAAGTAAGTGTGATTCCCCTAGTGCTGTGTTGAGATGCACCTGTTATTGACAACTAGAGCAATAAATGGGATTAAAAAAAAGGCTAAACTTAGAAACTGAGTCAACTTGTTTATTTTTTTAAGATCAAAACAAATTACATGATCTGGGGATTCCCCATGATGTTATAAATGTGAAATGATGCAATTCAGATGATGTAATTTTTGTTAAATCTGATTTGACAGTGCTAGGTTATGTTTATGCATGATGATGATGTAATGAATATTGTTAGAAAAGGCAATCTAGCTGTGAGAAGTTAAATACGTGTCACTGAAAGACTCATGGGCCAGCAGTTGTAATCAAGAGCTACACAATCTAGTTATAGCTAGTTTTAATCTACAATAATGATAGATTTGTTCTTACATAGTGCCAGGAGTTATAATATTTTAGATGCCACCGGAGCTTGATAGGTATCTGCTGTCGTCTTTTAAGCCAGAAGAGCTTCGGTTTTGGAATCATTAAGGGATTCTTGAACCAAACCGATTAAAAATCATTAAAATTATTATATAAAATTCAGATCACTTGTGCACAAGGCTCATTTATTTGTGTTTGAAAGGTATTTCTGACCTTTGACGCCTATGAGACGTCATAACACCAGGATGACCTTGAACCTTAAGAGGGCTGTACCTGTTTAACTAAAGGTCGGAACCTGGACAAACTATACCTTTTTAATCCTTATAATGGGACAAATACATTGGTGTACATTTAAACACAATTTGACTTGATTTCAAATTGACCCCTGTACAAATGTTACCCTCTTATTTTACAAAGTTCCCCACATTTCCCAGAGGTTGGACCCAAAAATTCTGATTCAACACCCTTCAAACTATAGAAAAACATCTTCAAACCTTCTTCCCCAAACTTCTAGAATGGGGTTCTGATTTATAACCCTACAAAGCCTACTACTGACAAATTGGAACTCGCATAAATGACATCATCTACATTGCATCATCTTACATTAATGACATCATGGCAAACTACCTGCAATCTGTTTTGATCTCAAAGCATAAACAACTTAACTCATTTTCTGAATTTCGCATTTTGGGGAATTATATTCATCTTTTATTATAACATCTGTGTCTGATCTCAATATAACATTATGGAAATCCCATTTTCTTTTCCCTGATAAACAAAGTACTTTTCCAGTGAGAGATCTTTTCTCAATCAAAATAAAGAAACAAAATGTTTAATCGCCAAAAGGACGATACTATAACATAAGGAAATTAATAAGGAATGTTAAGGAACACTTTGGCTGAAATGACCACTTGCTGATCAAAATTTTATGTACACTCTATATGCGCTAACCCTGGGCATTGAATGTACACAACTGTCGTAATTAGGGCTCCTCATTTGTCAAAGCAGGGAGATATCATGTGTATAGCCAAAGTGGCCAAAATGACCACTAGATGATCACTGATCAAAATGATGTGTACACCGTATGTGCACTGATCATGGACAATGAATGTGCACAACTGTCGTAATCAGCGCGCCTTATTTGGCAAAGAAGGAAGGTTTCATGTGTATTGACCAAAATGGCCAAAATGACCACTAGATGACCATTGATCAAAAATATGTTTATACCCCATATGCACTGACCATGGGCAAAACATATGCACAAGGGTCGTAATAGGGGCCACTTATTTGGTACTGGTCATAGGCGATGCTTGTGCATAAGGGGCAATTTTAATGGACACCCTTTGTAGTAGAAGAAGGATTTCTTAGATTTTGGCCAAAACGACCACACTGACCACTAGGTGACCACTGGCCAAAAACTGTGTACACCACATATGCAGCTAAGGTCAACGGTCATTCTGAGCGAATCTGGTTAAAATCGGCCCAAGCGTTTGACACTAGTAGCATTTTTAACAAAGTGAGGAACAAAGAAACTAGACTTTGGAGCTCTGTGGCCATAGGCCACTGGTACACAGCCGATGGGGTCAATATGACCCATGACCTTTGACCCCATGTCGAGCACAATTTTGGTGACAGATCTGAAGCTGCTTTAACGGGCCATATCTGTCTTCTATAGGCTGAGACATAGTCAATTTAGTCTTCTTTTTAGCAATTTGTGCAAAATTGACCTTTGACACCTTAATGATCTTTGACCCGGATATAAAAAACCTCATGTACACTGGGAAAATGCATTGTTCCATTGCAAAAGAAAAAATCTGCTATGCTTAGTTCTGGAGATTTTCAGCTCAGTCGGAGCTTGTTTGTTGATTTTGACCTTTGACCTTGAACTTTGACCTTTGGGGTCGAGACTATCATAGACCTCTCCTACCATTAATGTTACATCACTGTAGCATTAACGGGCTTTATCTGTCCTCTATAAGCTGAGATATAGCCAATTTGGTCTTATTTTTAGCACTTTTTGACAAAATTGACCTTTTGACCCCCTTATTGACCTTTGATCCTGGTATACACAACAAAAATGCATTGTTCCAGTTCAAAGAAAAAATCTGCTTTATTAATTCTGAAGATAAAAATTCTTGAATATATTTAGCTCAAAACCGGAAATGACCTGTAAATGACCTTTGATCCCCAATATATGCAAGGAAATTACGTGCACTGTTTAAAAATATATTTTCAGTTTATACACAACCAGACGAACACATAGACTCACTTTTGAAAAGAATCGCAGCCTTCTGAACCTTTACCCCCGTATGACCTTGAACCGATATTTCCATATAGATAATTAACCATTAACTAGAGATAAGGGCAAACTATACTTATGGCCTGACACAAACGATCATGATATACATTTGAACATAATTGGAACATTATAACATTTGGCCTCCCATACAAACTTTACCCTCCTTATTCCTCAATTAGCACAGGAAGGAAACTTGGGTAGTTTTGTTACACTCTATTTTTTTTTTTTTTTTACTCAACCTGAGTAAACTTGACTCAACAAAGGTTTAGTAGCAGTTTAACTCTTCCTTGTATAAAATTTACTCAGTAAAAGAGTCAAAATTTGACTCACATTTCTATCCCCTGAGTAAGCCCCCCTCCCTTCAATTCTCAAAGGCCAGGCGCTAAGGAAAAAAGTAAGTTATTTTATCTCGATAATATGCTTTAACATCTGGCTGAGTAAAATTTTACTCAGTTACTCAACAATTGAGCTGTGATTTTTTTTTTTTTACTCAACAGGGTGATAAAAATTATACTCAACCCACAAGGAAGTAATAGTTTATACGTATTTGAGTAGATTCCTGCTTAACCGTTGAGTAACATGTTTTGCCTCACGTGATGTTGAGCAAACTGTTTGTCCAATGTTGAAACATAATTTATATTCAATTGACATTGAGTAATACTTTGGGAGGCAGGTATAACGCAAAATGTTTTTGCATCAGAAAGCTAAGGTGCTCACCAGGTTGAGTTTAAAATGCTTGTTCAGTTTTTTACACTGCGAAACTTCCAGATATTTTGATTGATTTCGTAATAGAACTACTTCTTCCAACATCAAGGGACACAAGCAAGTTTACTTAACTTTGGTATTCTGGGTATTTAAGAATTAAGAAATAACACAAATCTAACAAGGACATATTTTCATTACTTTTACGTTTTCTTCGAAGTCCCTGGTGGTTCAAAGTCAGTGATATGTAGATGCAACTGCACGTCGTGTAGTCGTTGTATCGAGGTACAGTAACAGTAAACAATAGGTTATAAATTGTCAGATTAATTGTAAAATCCATGACGGCCATAAATAAACCTATATGTTTACTGAGCAATAGCGAAATCCCCAAACAGCGCTCACAGTATTACAGGCATCAAGTCACCCGGTGAAAGGTTGCCGAATTCAGAAGACTTGATATATCAGGTACCGTAGACCTATTCCGGTACGCGAAATCTCACAAATTCCACCAATCATGACAAAATCCAATTTACATCACCACAATTAATAATTATTATATCTGTATAAATTCTTGGTTGTAAATATCAAATGGCCAAGCTGGCAGCATTTCCAGACACCCTCCAGCTGTCACCTACCCGTTGATATGTCCGCGGCAATTCTTGGGCTGCACGTGTCTGGGGTCGTAAACGTTGCTTAAGCTTTCACACTCCACACTGGTGTAATTTCTGATTCGTCACTGCGTCAAACTATTGTGAAGCACCGTTGAGTAGATTTACGCTTTCAAAACTGCTTTAATCAACATGTATTTTTTGTTCGGGTGAAGAGTAACGCGGAAATGTGTGTTTACTCCATGGATTAAATTTGACTCAAAATTTTTACGCAACACGCCTTTACTCCACCGCAATGAGTAAATAGGTTTTTAGAGTGTATGTTTCTTAGTTAAAATATGTGAAAATTCAGCTATGGCTTATTTGATGTCCGGGTGTTTTTCTATTTATCTTGGACTACTTATTCTTAAGGACTTGCAAGTCCACGTTGGCATGGGCACTATCCCTAGGACGGATAGTCCACCTTTTCAGGATTATACTTCCAAGTCCGACCCACCTTCGGAGTGGACACAGTTCTATAGGACAATCCGCTGCGAAATTGAACAATAACTCATAAGGACTGATAGTCCACTTTGGGCTTTCATTCCTAAGGACTAATAGTCAGCCTACATTAGAGACTGACAATGATCCTAGTCCTTATAGTCCAAGTCGGTTGGACCAATAATTCCTTGGGGACTGATAGTCCACCCTTGATAGGACATTAATTCCAAAGGTATGATAGCATGCCTATATACATTGGGAGATGGACACTAATCATAAAGAATGATTGTCCAGTCGGGGTGGACATTCATTCTTAAAAACCGATAGCTCACCAATTACTTCATCACGGTTTTCTACTACGTTCACGACAAGCTACATATGTCCATCCTTTCTTAAAATCAAGTACCACCATATCAAGTTTTAACAATATGACGTCATAGTAACGCCAAAATAGAGCTTATTTTTAAGCAAATTTGTACGCAAATCGCAAAATCATTCTACCTTTTTGCCATTCATGCAAGCAAAATTGGTATGTTAGTTGGCAATGATGGGTGTACACAAAGTAAGCATACACGGTTTTACTCTAAAAAATAAGGAAACACAATACATAATACTGCCTCCTTTCATTTATTTTCGCTAAAATGACCGCAAAAGGATGAATTCAATTACATAAAAGCCTGAGATCATTTTCTTTTGGTTTTTGTGCGACAGAGGAATCATCGTTAGGGGCTGGGGTGGTAACCACCCCCACCCCCCCCCGGTTGGCCGAGGGTTAAGCGTCTCCGGACTATGGCTAGAGAGGACTATATCTCTGCCACACCGGTGGTGATTGTAGCGCCGGGAGCCACAGTCCGGGCTCTAGACGGACAACGGAATAAAGCGTAGTTAAAACTAATTTTGCCTGAAGAGTCAAATGAACGAGTGCCCTTATTTTTTACCGTTGTAGACGGACTACACTTAAACAAAATTTGTTGAATCCTGTATCGGCACGCATTAATGCTGTTTGCCGGAAGGAAAATAAAAATGTTACCTTTATTACAGTAAAGATTTAGATGAAAACTTAATAATATGTATACAATTATTACTTCAATATGTCTTGATAACTCATACCAGAATGTCCTTTAAAAAATTACTTAAACACTACGAAACCTTACCGTGCAAATGTTTTAAGTTGGCGCAATTTTGATAGCATATGTAGAAAAAACACTGTAGAAATCGGGTTTTCTCCAGATCCCTCAAAGGAAAGCATTGTCCTGCTGCAACATTTGGGTACTTGCATGTAACGACAAGGTGGTTCTTAAACAGAAATAAGAAGTTAATGTACAATATATAAATGTCTATAGCAATGTCTGAAAATCGTAGGAATATCAAAACTAAGATTGTTAGTGATATGTTATTTGATCCGCAAACCCAATTTTAACTGTATTCTAACAGGGAACACTTGACTGAAAAGTGCTCTGACCTCCAGGGTCCACGGTCCATGCTAGGTTCTTCACGTCCAGTAGCTCGAATAATTGGGGATCACTACCCTAATTATGATTGTTGGGTAGGAGATATGATGATCTTCAAGCAGACGATATCTTTAGGTCTAGGATGTTCAATTGAGAGAAATGACGGTTTCATCTCGCTCATTTTTGTACAGGAACGAATGGGACCAGTATTAGTGGTGTGAAAACCTATAGCAGCTGCGACATAGAGATAGCGTTCGTAATAGTTTGTGATCGCCATCTGACCTCGGTAAGTCAATTTGATTTGTCAACTAGTTTTCAAAACCACTAGTTGCTACTAAAGCAGCCCCCTTGCCTACTAGTGTGGTCTGTGCAGAGCGGCGGGGGGGGGGGGGTCAGTGCAGGAGAACTGCCCGAGTGGCAAGATAAGGTAAGTGTGAATGTAAAACACTCTAGGCTGGTGAAGTTTGTGAGCGAGGTAAAATTGAACCGAGTATAAGTGCAAAGTTCTGCAGTCTGGCTTAGCACTTGTTTGGCCGATTAAATAGCCACAATATATGGATTAAAAGTTAGGCCAGGACACTTGTGTGATGTACTTGCCGGGTTTTTTTCACAATGGATGGCGGCTCTCTTTATCCAGAAGTCAAGCTTTTGGATACATGTTTAAATTGAAAGTGTTTATCAGCTATAATAGGCCTCTTGTGGTAACTACTTACAAGCACCCCCTCCCCGAGTAGTAAAACCCCCTCCCACAGTAAAACCCATTCCCTGAGTACGCCCCGCCTTCACTTCTCAAGGCCAGCCGCTAAAGATTACACCAGTAAAATAACTTGAGCAAAACAGGTAAGTCCAGGCCCCCACTGCAAAAAATGAGGCGCTTTTTTTTTTTTTTTTTTTGGTACCCTCCCTAATCTAAGTATACCCTTAAAAACTGAGAGAAATTGCGAGACTGGGTTGCAAATATGGTTGCTATCAATATTACGTATAAATATTAGGAATATAAACAAAGGTTGTCATTGATATGTTTTTTGATCCGACAACCATTTTAACTACTCTTAACGGGGATAACTTATTAGACGTTGCCATATGTGCATCAGACTCCGAATTAAGTGCATGGCACGAAGTGCCCACAATTGATGGACATTCAACCACCTCTTCCCTATGAACAAACGTTAAGAGCAGGGATGTAACATCACTGGCACTTCATGATTAATGGTGTTTCCAATGGAAAAACAAAACCAAATCCGTATAGCTACGTCTTCAGGCAATTCAAACAAAAGATTCAAACTCGCACTAATAACAATTGGCAAAACCAAGAAGAGTAATAACAGAATTCGAAGTTTCCCTTATAAACGCAGTGCAACAAGAATTCCACAAGGGACACAGTCCAGGGGATGCTAATTTCACTTACACGAGTCTTATGAGGAAAGTAGCAGACCTGGGTTTGAAGTCATTGATAAGGAAACGACCTAGCCCAGTTGGCATTCGTAGGATAATTGCCGCAACCGTTATATAGGTCAGGTGCAGGCAGTCCGAGGGTCGAAGGGCTGCCTGCACGGACTAATACGGTCAAGTGCGATTATCCTGACGAATGCAATTTTGAGCGTGGTCCGTATCCGTCATATACTTTGAGGAAAAAATAATATCAAGAAATCATTACATTAACATAATAATTAACGTAATTATCTAAATTTTGAGGCAAATTAAATTAAAATTAAAACACATAGCACAAATCCAATATGGCCATAAATCATGTCTAATAGATAGTGCCAAAAGACCTGATGCAATTCAAACCCATTAGAGATGAAAACACGTAAAATGAATAATGAAAGAAGATCAAACTTCGCACTTCCCTTACTTTCAACACAAAACCCATCAGTGACCGATTTGCATATAAATGCATAGGAATTTTCTTCTACCAAGTCAAACGCTCTCATTAGATGTTAAAGCCCAAACGAAAGACATGCATGTACAAAAAAAACTTGGACTAGTTTTTTCTTGTGAATTTTGGGTTTCTGCAGTATACTGATTCTCGGGGACTACTAGCATTAGCAAAATGATAGCAGCTAAACTGTCTAAACGCTTTAGAACTAGTAAAATTATAAACATAAGTTCGAGGGTTGATAAACAGAAGGACGAACTCACTTTTGGTGAGTTTGAGGTTTTTTTGCGTAAAAAAAAATCGGTAACACTTACAGATTCTGAAAACCATGAAACCTTAATTCAAGTCTACTTCCTATTGCCTATAAAGCAAATAACACGCGTCACCACATCTCAAAGGTGCACGTACACTTTGTTTACTAACAGGAAGCCTTAACTCCTGAGATACGACCTTCGTGTGGTAACTGTATTTCGGCCAAACAATGAGTTGATGTTCTAGCTTTGCACCATTGGCCAGAATTTGAAAAACAGCGTTTTCAGCTCCATATTCCCACTTATTGATGATTTCTTTTAAAAAACTTCCACAGAGATGACAATGCTTAAACATCTGATTGAAATACTGTGTCAATCATAGCATGATTGAAGATGTAATTCACATTTACCGTTTTTCACGTTACCATCATAAGGCGTAACTCGCACTTAAAAGCAAAATATTAAAGAATTTCTTTAATTCTGCTGTCATAATTAAAAATTGCTTTGGTTTAACTAAGTTATATAATGTTTCTTACTTACCATCGTATAGCGTTATGAGATGTTTACATTTGAGTAATGAATAGATTTTGCTTAGTAGAAAATATTAACCCTCACATTTTCTCAAAAGCATTTTTGGTTTAAGGCTTTTCTGATTGTCAACCTCGATTTTTATATTTTAGATCAACATTTTGTCAAACGTATAGTCCTTTGCGGTACCAAAAAGACTTTGCCCCTTCATTAAATGTACGCGGGTATTTATCAATTTTCTGAAAGAAAAACAGTAACAATATCACATTATTTTGAATGATCTGCGCATGTGAATTAAACAACATTTGTGTTTTTCAAACACAACTCATTTTACAGGTCTGACAACCATATATTGAGGATCTAAGTTTTAGTGGGTTATCTATGAGCAAGATAGGTATTTCTAGTTGCTGCTACTAGAAGTTGCACTACGAACTTTTACTTGTTGGTAAACGAAACGAGCAAATTTTATGCAATGACGCCCGTGACCGGCTCGCTTGGGGGGTTCATTACGGCACCACACGAGTTTCCTCAAGAAATCCGAAGATTTCCGATGCAGCGATACTATAACTAGGATATTTGAGCTCGCCCTGACAGGAAGGGATATCCCAACCGCATGCTGCTTGTAATGGCCGAACACGGACTGTTGTTGGCGGGCAGAAGCCTGAATCCCCGTGAAATTGATTGACCATTTCTTCGCCAAGTTAGGACTATTTTGCTGTGGCTATACTTTGAAATGGATTGTTTGTGAATGTGACTGATGCCGAAAAGGTAAGCACAATTCTTTTTAAATTATGACTCAAAAGTTTATGGTGGGTATGAGGGTCCGACAAGTTTTGTTTACAAAATACACGGTAGAAACTATTGTGAGCAATGTTTTCGTCGGACATTTTGATTGTTACTGCGGACCTTAGCTCTGAATATTGTGTTCCTATCAGAAATAATCGGGAATTTTCGGAAACTCCGTGGTACGGTGCTTTTTGTTTATGATCATGCGTGAACAAACACACGTTATCCTGTCATCGTGTTGCATTTTAGAGCAGAGGGGCAATCGGATGGTCTAGGGTCCTTTGCCATGGACACTTTCTACTTCAGCTCACCGTGTTTAAATTCAATTAGTGGTTCTGATTAGGATTTTTTATCTGAATTTGGAGTTCCCCCCGGGGAGGTTCGTGCATGCGGATTTGAGGGATATAAATTAGGCATGCCCAGAGATTTTTGATACTGACCCTTCTGGGGGATAAAGACAGGCATGCCCAATGGCAGGAGTTGAAGTAATTGTAGTCCGCCGTAATCATATAGTCCTGCTCACGGTAAAGAATATCGCACTCCCTCGATTCAGTTGAACTCTTAAGAAACATTAGTGGTCATGCTTTATTCAGTTACTAATGTCTATGAGCCCGGACTGTGTTCCCCCGCTGGACAATCTGCTTTCACACCGGCTTTACCCATTTCATGGTTACTTGAATTTTTACTACTGAAAAGGCCAAATTAATTCAACCTCAATGTGTGGGTGTCACCAAAAGCCCTTTTACTTCTACAGTCACGTAACCTGGCATGTACCATTAAAGCAAGAATTAAAAAACACGAGAAAATTACATGGCCCAAGGGTTCCCACCACACTCAAAAATTCTTGATGAATCATGTTCATTTGTTTACTTGACAACGTGTTTACTAAAATTATTATTCAACTTCCGATTCCCATGATTTCGGACCTCTTTGCATTCGTCACATTTGCCGTAACAATAACAATATAAAATGTGACCCATCTTAACTAGTTACGTATGCCTTTAGTACATACGAGGTAAACAACTGTGTCAGTAACGTATATGTAGCCCTACAAACAAATAGTGATATCCAATGAAATGAGTGAACTGCGGAAACTGCTTTAATAAAATTGGTACTAATTGTTTTGGTTTTTTTTTTTTCCTTGACCGTTTTGGCCCAGGTATCACCCTCAACACGACTTGCCGGAGCATTGTGTTTATGCCCAAGAATTTCCAGTGTACCAGTGGACAGTAATCAATAATGACTGATGGAACAAAAATAAATGCAATTTGTCTACCTGCAGCAACCTGCAGTAAAGAAAACAAGGCCAATGATTAAACTATGAGTTACAATCTACATGAATTATCACTTCCATTTTTGCCTATAGTATATTGCTTTGTTTGGCATTCTTCCTTTCTGCGATTAGTTATACTCTGGCTCAATTTTTTTGACACACAAATGGCGCAAACGCGCGTGTTGAATTATCATTGCATATACACTTTCACGTAAACTCGACGGTGCGCTGTTTTAGCGGGGAAGCAAGCGTACGTTTTCTGAAGTTCAAAAAAAATTATGAGCAAGAGTAATATCTATTGTAAGTATTATTGCCATGCTATTTTTTCCTTGGAAATAATTTTGTTATAATTACCTTATACCCTTTGTACCCTACTTTGTGTCATGTGTTTTATTGGTTTACTGCATAGACAACATACCATAAAAGGGTATATTATGTAATTATGCAAAATTTCATAAAGAAAAAGGTTGCGGGTAACTTTTGCTGAAACATAATTATTATTGGCATGAGGCATAGATGCTCAACTTCGACCCCCCCAAAAAAAAAGGTTTACCCCTTTTCCCAACCCACGCCACCCATGTTTGGGCAGTCAGCGATTTTTTAGTCCCTCCATGCATACCCCACAATGCGCAGTTGTCACAGTGATGGATACGGACACTTTTCACACCATCCCGTTCAATCGGCAGATCATAGGACACACAACAAGGCTTGGACCAGGCTGCTAAGATTTGTCATTGACATTTGGGGAATACGAAATGGGAGATGCTGCTCAATTGCTATTCAAAAATTAAACCTCTTCAGTCCCTGTCCTGCGTGTTTCTTCCATTCACATCTGCACCCGTTTGTTGACATCTTAGCAGGCCTGTCCAAACCGCGAATAGTCCTACTGATCTGCCTATTACGAACAGGATGAATAGTTTGTCAGTATCCATCACTTTTGCAAAGGTGTCTCTATTGGTTTGACTGAATGAAAAAATGCACCACGTGAGCTGTCGGAAAAGGACAAAATATTTTTGTGGCCTTTTATACCCAACAACTGCAACTCAATCAAATACATATTCTGCGCTTTGAACAAATTATATAATTTTCAGTATATTTTATTCACGATAATTCTTACACAAGCACATCAACAATTTTACACAGAATAATCAAATTAGCATTTCATTAATTTGAAAAAAACATAACCTAATCCTTTGGAGTAATGTGGTTCTGGTTTATTATTCCCTTGGAAGTTATTTGTATTGGAATCATTCCCATATCATTGGGCTCGTATTATGCATAACCAAGGGGATTAAAACCTCTGCTGCTATGCAACACTCCACCATTGCATTGTGGGAACAATTTTCATCCAATTGACTTCCGTAGAACAAACTCAGGACTCATGTTTAATAAATTGGTAGATGCATCAATGGAGAGAGCTTATGATAGTGACTAAAGAAACAGACTCATCACCCATGGGTTACACCGCTTGATCTGTTATCATACATTTTATACCATGACAGAATAAATCGTGTATCCAAATGGTGCACGAAACTGAGCCCTGTTTTTGTTGTTTCGTCGGCAAATATAATAAGCACCTTAATAAAAATACTTCAAAAATAATTTAGAAAAACATAATTCTTGGGCCACATCTCATGAAATTGTTGCTGCATCATAAGGAGGACCATAGGATTAAACCATGCATCTTTAAAAAAAATCCCGTCGTGCACATTCTTTTAGTGTACTATGTGCAAATGTAACGGGTGGTGAATCTATTCCCTTGTGAATTGTTTTAGTCGTTTCGGAACCGTTTAAACCCACATTTACCCAAACTAAGATGCTGCTTGTTTGTATAAGACAGGTAAACTACAATTAAAATGTCGTTTGGCAATTTTCGTTATAAATGAATGCAAACTAACTCTTAATATTTTCATAACAGTTGCAAATTTAAAAAAGTTTGTCTCAACACCTACGTGTCGATATGCAAGTCACTATAGCTCTTGAATTTAGTCATTTTTTTAAATTGATCACATGAAACTGAAAAAGGGGCCCCAAAACACCAAAAGCTCACAATGATTTTTTTGGCCAAATTTGTAGACCCTGGGTAAAGAAACTTTTGTTTTTTTTTCCATTTTGCCCTTATTCAGTGACAAGTATTTTAGAAAAAAATTAATTTACCGAATCATTCCCAAAAATTAAATCCAGTAGTCCAGTCTCCAGAGACGCATAGATCAGCGAGTACTCCCATCAAGCTTGTATAAATTTAAAACAAAAAGTCATTTAATTTACATTATCTTTTATGGTTTAGTGGCCCGTGTGTCAATAAAATACACACTTTTGTTCATAGTTCAGCATCATTTATGGTTCGATGAATGCTCCGCCATCCATGAAATTAAAAGAGATCTTCAAGAGATTGTTTGTGACCATTGTTCATTCTTCATGGCAACAGTCAACAGGCAAGATACTTCAGTGCCTGACAACAATAAACAAAAAATATTGTAAATTCGTTAGTACAAATAGGGTCTACTTTTTGATTTTTGGGTCGTCTGCAAGAAGTTGCAGAAAGCACACTTGTGAGTTGTGTGTGTGTGGTCTGCCTGGTCAAAATTTAACACCCTAATAATGCATGCCTGATTCTGTAAGCTACGATGATGTACTTTGGTGAAAGGGGGGTGGGGTGATCCAAACGTGTTGGCGCAACAATGGGTTGTGAAGCGTTGCACGTGTTTTATGGCTCGCATCTTGTTTGTCACAACACGATTGCTAACTACAATGCCATTGTGGGTTAATTTTTAACACGTCACAGATTCTAATTGGCCAACATCTTTTAATTTCCTATTGTCGCCATGTGTTTTTGTATAAAGATGCAACGCGTTATGCATTTTGGCACCGTGAATTTTTTGCAATGCGTAATTTTACAACGCGTTGCTACTTTCTTACATGTTTGTGCGGCAATAATATGACCCATACGCGATAGAATGGTTAGCTCCTTTTCCATATTTATGATTGATAACCTGGATACGTCACAACAAAATTCCATATTCCCCCTCCCACAAATCTCACCCTTATCCTTTAGTTGGTTATTCCCTCACTCTCAAGGCTGGCAGCCTTTGTAGGGAGGGGACCATACGGAACCTTGCTGTTGCCTTTATGTTCAACATGACTGACTTTGCTACATACTGGCCGCACACTCTCGTCGTTGGAAGAAACTACATGTATTTACTGTCAGGAACTCAGTGGATTGGTTGGCCATACACTAGTATAGCCGCCCATTTTTGTATTAAATGCAATAATTAAAAAAAATCTCACCCGTAAGTTGCTTGATAATCATCATATGGACTCCCTCCCGTAGCTACCCCATGGTCATGGCATTCAAAGCTTCGCATATTCATTATGTCATTGACTTGAAATTTCAGGCTAGCATTAAAGTACCGGTCAACAAACCTTTGGCATTAGCTCTCTGATAACCTCCAATACCCAATGTCTGCGAAGAACGGATTATTTTCAATGCACGGCGCTCAAAAATATTAATTCCTTGGACTAATTCGTGACCGGTCTGAAGAAATGCCCCTTGTGGAGTTGAATTCGACAGTGTACACGGTTCTTAATACAGCCACAGTGCCATCGCTGATAGTAAACATACAGCTGAAACATCGACATCACTTCGGAAAATCGTAATCTTCGGCCGAACTTCGGAGATTTTACTACGTCACGGAATTTCCCTAACTGTGATCCCAATATGGAATTAATTATACGACACATCAAGCCGTTGGACAGGGAGTTGATTTCATATGAGAATGGTTATTTAACATTGCTGCTATTGGACAAAGAGTTAGTGAGGTGTGACTTCGTGGGACCCGCGTCCTTATCGGATACCGTGCGATTATCTGATGACCCGTGAATTATCTGATGACCCTTGCATTATCTGACAGAGCCAAGTGCAGTTCGTGAAATAATGCACGCTGAAACAATAGATAATCTAACCGATAATATATGTAATATGAATAAGGCATGATTGGGAGTGCTTCCGGAATAATTGCACGCTTAAATAAATTAACATATGTATTCGCGCGGAGCCCTGGATCACAAGCGCTTTTAGCACAAAATAACCGGGTCTCCTGTGTAGAAGTCATTATGGTCCGGCGTACTCCAGTCCGGGAACAAAGGAACAATAGGGCAATCGATTCAGTTTACTCTTCACATAACATTAGTTTCCACGCTTTATTCCGTTGTATCGTCTATGAGCCGCCCCGGACTGTGCTCCCCCGCCGACTATATCCGCTTTTAAAATACAAAACATAGGCAACCGGTCTTGTGCTGGGGTGGTGTAAAAAAACCCAAAAGTGTTTTGTTGTTAACCCCATTTTGCGTGTGTATCATCCTGGTGGGACGGTCCTAAGGTGCTCTGCACCTGTTCGTTTCCTGCCTTTCACTGTCTTTTTATCCTTGTTTTTGGTTAATTCTAATTAATGTGCAATATATATCTTTGAATCGTTTTATTTTTATATTGTATATTGACTGTACCAGTGATAAGCGTAATAAATAAATAAATAAAAATAAATCGATATATGTTGCCTCAATACAATTCATATTTTATTTTCTTTATCATTTCTATCCATTTGACCCAGTTCGGCTAATAATTTTGTATAAAACAGCAGTTCATGTGGCATTGAAATACAGATACCCCTTTTGGGCGACCAACAGTTGGTGAACTCCGTGAAATATAAAAAAGGGTGCTGGTTTGAAAAAACCATTCCTTGCCTATCATCCTTTGACCGTCTTTTTGACTACTTTCATAACTTTTTGTCTTGCTTCCCGACCAGTTTTGTCCCACAATCTGGTGATGTATTGGAATATGGAGCAATATTTTCAAAGTGATGGCTGGTCCGGTATAAATAAAATATTCTTTAAAAAACAGTCTCTATATACGTCATATTTTAAAAATTGTGTTTAAATTGAAACCTTTGAAACTACAAACATAGGGGCAATTTGCCTAAATACATACCGAGTAAAAAACCCTCAGTTAGAAAATATTTTTTTTTCTAAGAAATCAAAGTATTTCTGCTTAATATTTGCATTGGTTGATCAGAGAGATAACAGATACACAGGCTTTCATAGATTGCTATTGCATTTAATTGGACTTTTGGGTGCAGAAACAGGGTGTCAATTTTTACCGAGACAGAATAAATTTGTATTGGCCCAGTCGCCATACTGCACACCCAATGGTAAAATGCTAAGAGAATGCTTTTGAAGTATGGCTGAAATGGTCAAATACATATTTATGGTTTGGGTAAAATTGACACAGTTTCTGAACCCAAAGTCCAAATACCACCAAAAAACCATCTCCCTTAAAGCTTTGATCCTACCTTAACAACCAATGAAAACGTTTTGAAAGAATTAAGTTTAATAATTTTTAACTAATTGTATATATTCTGAATGTAGGGTTTTTACTCAGTCCTGTATATCCTTGAATGCTAAAAAGGGAATAATGTTCTTTAAGTTCAAATTTCGTGTTTTTTTTTGCTTTAAAAATGACTATAATTATTAGTTCATTGTTTTCGCGCAAAGTAGAGGGTTGCGCGAACGATCATGTGCTACAGGCTCAGATCTGTGCTACACTCTCAGAACTGTTGGTTAACCAACATTTTTTAACAAATGAAGCCACACGGTGTGTGGGATTAAGGTACCATTTGTTGGTAATTTAGCAAGTGATTAGGTGCAGGCTCGTGATCATTAGAACGTGAAATTCGTGAGCCCCCACTATGGTCAAACCGTTTGTGTCCCGAGGCAAGACCAACTCTAGGCTCAATCGCCTCGTCCACCCAAGCGAAATCTGGTAGCTGCTATGGGGAATGGAAATATTACAATCTAACCTGCTGATAGGCTTGTGCGCGTTGTTGTAAGGCATGTCTTTGAGCAGCCACTCTTAAAAATGAAGAGAAATGATGTGACGATTTCTGGAAGGCGGCGTACGTCAACGTAATAATTGTCATCCGCGCTTTGAGCCTGTTTTCGGGGATTAACCATCGTCGACTTCTTGAGCCATGTTTTGGTATACAAAAATTTGCCGAAGGGGAGGGGGGTGGTTTACGTTTCGTTTATGAACACCCGGATCTGTAAATTTGGTACCAAGGGATAGCTTAGAGTTTCTCTTTCCATTGGTACCAAAATAAGTACTAACACCCAATTATGACGTCACCATGACGTCTATGTTGAGGAAAGTACGAAAATATGACTATAGGGTGAAAATTGATATTTCGCAATTTTAGCCGACTAAACACCCTATTAACCTCTAAACATCTTTTTTTGTGTCATTATATAAAACTAGTCATTTCAATCAAGGAGTCAAAAACCGCATTGAAATCTGATTTTCCTAACCTTTTTGGCGAAAAAATTGAATTTTATTTTCACTGCTGTGTGTCTATGGACATGGCAGAGTTTGCGAGAGATGCCCCCCCAACTTTATGACGTCATTGTGACGTAATTATAGGCATGTTGGGTAATCATTTGACAATGGAAAGAAGAGGACGGACCATAGCTATTCTATTGTATCAAAATCAAGTTTCTTTGATGTTCCTGTGTTGTGTTAGGCCTGTTTGTACTTCTCTTCCGGAGGGAGGGGGGGGGGGGTGGTTACACCCCCCTATCGATCAATTTGGGATCAACAATGATCTAACTATATACACCGGTGGGATGTGTTTTTGGGATTTAAAAGAGAGGAACATGACAATGACAATACATTTAAATTGGCACCAAAAAAGGGGGTGTTAGCAGCCGGGGAAGAAAAAACCTGAAGGGTGAGGGGGGGTGGGGGTAACCACCCACCCCCCCCTTCGGTAGACGAGGGTTAAGCGCTATATAAAAACTGGTTATTATTATTATTATTTATAAGTATACAGCAAAGCGAGGACCAAATTGTGACCTCAACTTCGTCAAAAAAGCCTTCGCTTTGTTGGTGTTATCTATACTTCGTTATCGCTTTGATGTGGGAACAAACACCACACACCCACCCTACACCCCCCCCCCTTATGGGTGGACTTATTTTCCAGTAAACCCATTCCAAATCCACAAATTAAAAGAAAAAAAAATATCACTCACCTTTACGTGAAACCGTTTTTCCATATTTCCCCCTTTCGAGGAAATATTCAGATGACGTACGATTCGATTCGTTGAGATGGATGTTAAGAGGTGAGAGCTTTCAGAAGATGCTATTAAAAATATAATAATACTAACAAACTTACAATAAATTATTAAGGGACACCAATAATAACAACAATAAAAAAAATAACTATAATAAAAATATCGACATTTTCAAAAATATGCATAAATCATAACATGAATCGCACTATTACCCTATAGTTATGGCAGTAAAAACCATCAGTCATCATCATAGCCCCAAGAACGTGTTTGACAACCCGCTCTTAATTCTTAACACAAATCAAATGCGATTAAATCGATTGTTTGGCTTTGTAGTAGCTTGGTGACAATTGACTGCACAGCATAGAACCCGCATGCCGAAAAACACGTAGAACTAACTTACAGTGACCGCATATAGATTAATATGCTGCGCTATCTTTGTGCGTCGAGGAATGCTAGTGGATCAGATCATGAAAAGTACTTACAGTCATCTCGTTATGAAGGAGGAAATTATCTCAGAAGTAATTTATAAAAATAAAACTACACGTATTGAACAATGCGAAGGAGGAGATCTACATGACATACGCTGTGAAAATGGATAAAATGAAGATTCATAACAGTACTGAAGAAGGACTAGTGTCACCGGAATTAGCAGTAGCAAAGATTATCTAAGTAGTGTGAGTGCAACTAAACATATTGTAGAAGAAATGGAACAGTATACAGTAGAAACTAAATGAGGATAACGGAATTACCTGAAATCTACGGAGGAAGAGACAAACTAAACTTGTTAAAGACATGGTAGAGCAGAGACTAGGAATTACGTTGGATGACAAAGAAATAGATCGTACTCATAGAGTTGGAAAACCAAACCAAGCAGGTGGTCAAACCAGAGCCATACTTGTTTAAATTGGGTGGGTACATTTTGTGGCCCCACCTTTTCTGCTGCTCCCAAGAATC
>JAMKCH010012785.1:0-46117 GCA_023653785.1 Ophioderma brevispina
GAGTAACGGAGCACCACTCCCGATACGTATGTTTATAATATGTTTCCTCTTTTTTCTGCTCTTTCAGTATAGGGAAGAGCGCGTTAGAAACTGTTTCTTCGCGTTTGAGCTCGCGAATTAGAAAGAAATGGTCTTTTTGCGATTGTCTAGCGTATCAAACTGTGCCCAGCAAACTTCCATTACTTAATTGCTCAGATACAATACAATTGCCAGTACTTCGGCCTTGAATTCCAGCTAGGAGCATCAGGTGAAATCAATAAATGCACAATGACCTTTTATATAGCATTGCCCATCGCTTATGTAAACGTAATGGCCGTTTTTGCGACATTCTGGAAAATAAAATATACGCGGAGGCGAAGACCGAATCCGTGTTTATTTCCCACGAATGTCTTGACAACGAGGCCATATTCTTACTTACGCACACCTCGGGTGTTAACTACTCATTGTGTGAGTCTTAAAGCTTGTCGAGTACTAAAACCTACAAAACTTTTTTTTCTTTTTTAACGACTGTAGTGAATACAATTAAGACCCAAACAAAGAAGAACGATTTGAAAGAAACTCTTTCTGTAACGAAGTAGTAACAAACAAACCAATGGATGATGATGCATAAGAGCGTGTCCGGTCCTTAAGAACCTTCGAAGTATTGTTGTAATAAATTTCGTTATGCTTTAAAAAAACAGGTCCCTGAAAGTTGCATGACTAATGCATCGTTAGTGAGGATAATAATTCAAAACCAGTGTAGCTTCTGTGCTCACTAAGTCATGTCAGTGGTGGGCAAATAGAGCCTCTTGAATTGCACGTACAATGTTATCGTGGGCAACTATTTTGGTTACAAGTTAACACATCATGCATAAACTTGCCGTTTGAAACAGAGACTACAAACAATTTGGATACCTTGATTGACCGAAACCCGGATTTATATAATGGAAAATTTACTTCTACTTCTCCGGCCTCAAACGCCGTTTAATTTTATATACAAGTAACCCCATGATGAACTTGCCAGTGAAACTCAGAGTATAAGATAATGGACATTGATTTGCCCGAAACTGGGAGCAAAAAATGATGACACATTCCTCCCATTCTACTTCCGCTTCTACGATCTTCTACGCCACTGTCTTGATCATGCTAAATCTATAAGAGCTAAAACACTATCAGAAATCGACGCAACTAAATCAGGAGAGCCTGGGGTTTATTTAACGTTTTGAGTGTTGATTGAACAAGCGAGTAAGCGAATGGAAATACCTTAAAACAACACAAGATCAACATGACAACTATGGGAAAAGTATAACCTCCCGACTGATTATACTGCATAAACCTGCATTAAACGGAGATGTTAGAAAGGTAAGTCTATCAATTTCAGAAAACATTGGTTTGACATTCACTTGCTGAAGTTCCATCATAAATCATTGTTCACAGCCGAATACTGAACTGTGTCTTACTATTCACACTGTAATAGTCATTTTTATTAGACTACTTAAACACTTCAAAATGTTTAAACAGTCACACATATGGAGGTAACATTTAGGCCTACCGGTTAGAACATACACATTCATTGTTTTCATTAATAGACATGTGCATATGTCTAATTTCAAAGGAACGATTTAAAAGGTCATGGAGAATTGCATTTACGCTAGGGGGAATGAAGGAATTTGAGGGAGATACGGAAAAAATTGTAAGCAAGAGGGGAGTAGGAAATATCATCAATGAGGAGGAGGAGAGATGGACTTTTAAGGTAAATCACCTAATATCAAGGAAGAAATGTTGAATTTTTTAAACGGAATCGAAGGGAAAACGCGAATTTTTTTGGCCGAAAAAAATGAATCCTCCATGCCCCTCCCCCTCATAAATATTGCCGCTCCCTAAATACCACGGTTTTAGATTAAACCTTCATTACTACGTTGTGGTGTAACTGATTAACTAAAACCGTGTGTTTAAAAACGTTTAACGAATCTATAAAAAGTTTGATTTACAGTGTTAGTGTCCCAGTGTAATATCTGAATACTTGCAACTGAGCAAATGATTCCACTTCGTGTTTTTTAACATCGTTTTACTTAACATTAAAAGAGACCTTCAGATGTAAGTAAATGTCTATAAACGTTAACAATCACACCAAGATCAAACTCAAAAGGTGAATTGTTGGTTGCGCAGATCTTATTCCTAATTAAAAAAATCAAATAACAAACATAAAACATGTACACAACCAAAACAAATTAATATAACAAACAGATTGAATCGAAATGAAATAAATATTGACTAAGTATTCGATGTTAACGTAATAACCTATTTACGCAAATATGAACGACGCGAAGTGAAATGAACAATTTAAACATGCGCGAGATTACAGTAATAAACGACAACAAATTAATACAAAAATAAAAGCCATAAACCACAATCCAAAACAAAAGAAAAAATATCCCACTCTGGCTCATACGCCCAAAATTTTCAATAAAACACAAACAGAAAAAAATTATTTATGTTTAAATTTGACTAAGATTATGTTTAGGTCTATGATATTTTTTTACATACTATAATTTGGCTAATGTTGTTTGGGGTATGTTTGTAATTCGCAAGGCTCCGTCAGTTTCGATCCATATTGCGCCAAATTCATATGAAAGGTGCGTGAGGATACCGACGGGGTAGCGCCTATATTTGGACGAAATCCGTTCAGAAATGGCTGAAAAATCAACGAAATGTGCTCGGTTGCTATGATAAATTACCATTTGTTTGTACGCGTTACTAAGCGGCGGTTATTCGTGGAGCTTTTTGGAACGGGTGGTTACGCGTGCCAACGGGCGTTAACGCGTAAGAACGCCTATATGCGCTACCCAATAACTTACCGGCTGTTATAGTGCAAACGATGTGGGGAAAAAGAATGTTTATTTCTTCTTGATTGTCTTATTTATATCTTTATATAAGCCTACGGGTTACCCCACGCCCACAGGGTTTTGAAAAGAAAAAACAATGATACGGAAAATTACGGGGTGGAAATCATTGACGTTTTAATATTTAGAAAATAGGAACTATATAGGCCTAAGCTACCGATATGCTGCAAACCGATGAATAAACAATACGACTACGGGATGTTTGTGACGGGGGGGGGGGGGGTCTACCCCAGATAGAAAACGGACGTCGGGCGAACGTGCACGCGTAGCGGTCGGCAAACCAGCGTCAGCCCGACGTTGGGAAAACGGTGGAGAAATGGTCGGTAGATGGTCGGCAAACCGACGTCAAGCGGACGTTTGGAAAACGGTGGGGAAATGGTCGTTTGTTGGTCGCAAACAACGTCAGCCCTACGTTGGGAAAACAGTGGTGGAATTGGTCGTTAGATGGTCGGCAAACCACCGTCAAGCCGACGTTGGGAAAACTAGGGGGGAAATGGTTCGTTTGATGGTCGACAAACAACATCAAGCCGACGTGGGGAAACGGTGGGGAAATGGTCGTTGGATGGTCGACAAGGCCAAAGTGTGATCGGGGAGAATTTGGGAAAATGGTGGGGGAACTGGTCGTGTTTTGTTCGGCAGGCCACGTTGGCCGTGTTGGGAAAATGGTGGATGAATGTGGTCGTTTTATGGTGGTAAGCCAACGTCGGGGTGAAGTTGGGAAATTGGTGGGGCGAACTGGTCGTTTGTGGTCGGCATGCCAACGTTGTGGCAATATGTTGTCCCGCAGACTATTAATAGCAAATATTCTAATAGGCCTAATTAATAAAAGGAAATTAGTAGGCTCTAGCCAAAACGGACAGAGTTTTCAGAAAAAAATAGGGCCTATGCTTAGCAAAAATGTGCGTAAAAATAAAACTATGGCATGCAGTGACTAAATTTTGCGATTTTGTGCACTTTGTTTTCACCGTGTTACAGGGATTCCTTGAGCTTTTCGGGTTTGTTTTCACCTCTGTGAAGCACGTATTTCGCCATTTTTAGGAGTCTTTTAGTCTTCACTTAGTGTGTTTCTATACTGTGAAGTTTTTTACCAATTGAATATTATATATTGCCTTTGATATCAAGCAGGACAAGGTTAGCTCAATTGGATAGTCGTCAGTTTTCTAATACAAAGGTCCCTGGTTCGAATCCCGGTCAAGGCGGTAAGTCGATTTTCAGTTACTATATAATAATATACCTAAACATAGATATGAACTATACTGGTGTATTAAGGGTGAAAAACCATAGTTGGAAATGTTCTTTTTTTTTATTCATGGAGTCCCAATTAGTGATTTTAGAACATGGCAAAACATCGTTTATTATGGTTGGGATAAGGTTGGCCCAATGCTGGCCCAACATTGGTCATCCAACGTCAAATACGACGCATGCATCGGTTGGGCCGACGGACAAATGACGTTGGCCCGACTTCACTTGTCGACGTTGGCCCCACATCGCGTGTGAATTTTTTGGGGGGGGTTTGGGCCAACATTGTCCCAACGTTGTAAATGCTTATCTGGGACATGGCGGAACTTTATATGGGAGTTTGAGGAGTTATGAGAGAAAACTAGTGGAAAACGGTAACATACAGATTGCCCCACGGGGAGTAGGCTCTACTTTGATTACAAAAAAAGTACACGGAAACTATACAGGGATTATAATGGAAAGTTATTATTAAAAAAAATACGAGGAAAAAAAACCAGACATCAATGATGCAGGTAGCCTATAATTATGATGCCATTCAAGACAACAACATCCTTAAAGTTACCTTTATATCTCGATTTATATATTAGGACCTCTTTGATATTCCATCATATGTTACTTCAGTAATAATTACGATATAAGTTCCATGATGATGATAATGGTTTCACAAATTGCTTTATTTGACATAAACTTCTCTATTAGGCAACAAGTTATTGTTTTTCAGCTTTTTTTTCCATGCTAACTTAAAAGGTTACATCTTTTGTTAGACCGAGTAATTTATTTATTAAAAACATGCTATTTGAAATGAATAAGGACATGAACGCAACACTTCAACCCATTGGCTTTTCGTGATCCAGTCTCATCCCTTGACTTTACCCAAGTAGTTGAGATTTACATCACCTGACCCCGGTAGCCTAACATGTATAGCATGTTTGCCTAATCTTAAATGCAATTCGATCCGAACTCTCGGAAGAAATTAGTCATTTTGTAATTTGTCCGTAAAAGGACAGAAAATTATAATGCAGTGGCCTTGGCCTCAGTGACACCGTGATATAAACATTTGTTGATAACAATCAAACCGCCCTCATCAAAATCAACTGAAATGTTGGAATTAATCTTTTTCGGATATCTAATGAACCATAAAAAAAATGAGGTGTTGTGTTAGAGCACAAAATGCACCTTTAATTGAAATTTGAAGTGGCCCTGGCATATCTGAAATGTACTTACTGCACTGTGTACTATTTAAAGGGTCACTTAAAAATTTTCAGAGAAAAGGGCGTCCCATTTTTTTAAATCCGGGTGTTGTTACATCTTTATAATGCATACCAGAGTATTATTTCACCCCTGAAATGAACAGCCAAAAATTTTATTTTTATGTGTATGATAATACAAATGCCACCTGTAATCATTGCAATAGTAAATGGTTATCATGTTCATACGTACTTTAATATGATGTGAACTCCACAAAAAATACCACCCCCCATTAATCTGGGCTTTAGTATTTTTTGGAAATTAAATTTTCACTTGACAATTACTACAAGTGACATAGGCTATTCAATGGCAAATTTTCGGGTAGGTAAACTTTATGACATACAGTGTATTAATGTACTATTTAACTTACCCGAAACCACACAATAGGGCGGAAGACGAATGGAAGTTAGTATGGCAATGACGTTTAAATCAATTGTTGTCCTTATGGAAACCGGTTTATTGGACTGTTTTCAACTTCCAAGGAACAGCAACCTATTGTGCTGGTATAATATTGTAAGTCGTCGAGATGTCAATCGGTAAGACATGCTCCATGTGTGGGGACCTGCATACAGGAGTTTGTCAATCTGTGTGTGAAAGGATTTTTTACACCACTTTAATGAGAGTAATTCATAACTTCTTCATTCTCCTTAATTGTTCCTTTACCGTACTTAACCCCCGGGGGGGGGGGGGGTCGGGTCCCAACTATGGTTTGCATGGGGTAGGTATGTGTGCCTCCACGACTCTGAGAAGTAGGACTCATAGCTATACCAGAGATGCAAATTTTAGGCAAAAATTTAACCCAAATTTGCCATTTTCACTACAAAATTTTGACCTTTCACGCAAATTTGGAAATTTTGGTTCAGATTGAGGAAATTGCGAATAATTTTCCAACAAAAATTTCAAAAATTTAAAAAACGACCCATTGCTTACCAAAAGTGGGCAGTGAAAAAAGGGTCATGATATATACCAGAAGGCTGCAAAATGGGACCGATGTCTGTGGCCACGTCCCTATATGGTCATTTGTGTTGAGAACCCCCCCACTTAACCGTAGTTCACTTTCAATAACATTATGGTTCAATTGTCTTAGACTACATTATAAAATTTGTATAGTAATCACTCTTTGCAAAAATGGTGATATACTCACTGAACATAAATTATTCTTGAAGTCCATGGTCCAACCTCTGTGGTGGAAATTTAGTTGACCAAGGACAATCTCCTGTATTTTGTCAACTGTCCACATATGACTTGTGGTGGTGATAACAGAGTATTGTTAAAATGGTCAACTAATACAAAATACTTAAAATAACATATCAAATATAACTCGACTAATTACAACCGATTTCAACCATCCACACTTCAATTGGGCTAAGTTACCCCACTTAGAATACCAGACTAGGTTTTAACACTATTAACCCATAAAAAAATATTGAAAAAGCAAAACAATTTCACAGTCCGATATATGTGTGACAAGATACAAGGTTAGATGTAATCTGACAGTTTCCTAAGAAATAAACAGTGGTTGAATTTAACCTGGCTTCATAGTAGCAGAGGGTGTTTTGAAACTAATCCATAATACATTGCAATGTGCCTATAAGTTCTGTTCAAAACATATGTCAGTAATTTAGGCAGTGTAAAGAAGTTAAGGAGCACCAAACCTTTCATATTACAATTTTTAATGCAGACTAGGGTTTTGTGTAGAGGAGATGGGTGTTGTCGAAAAGGTCAGTATGTATTAAAAAGGGATTTTTTGTGGGACACATGGCCGGGATGTCATGCCATGGGTTATTGATGTGAAATGACTACCAAAACTGAATGCATTGTGGGATGGGCTAATATGCTCTCTTAGGTAGCTGTGTTTTCTAAGGCCACTTATGATTGAGTGGTTGAAGAGTGAGAGAATTGGGCTGTTTCAAGTTAGCACAGTGCAAGGTTAAAGTTCAAAGTCATAGTACTATTATTATAGTGAGCTTTAACCATGTGCATGAACATTGCATTGTGAATGAGACTTGCATAACTAAGCACTATTTCAGGAGCAACTGGGAATGAGTGTAAAGTACACTTTAACCAAGGCACATGGAACTTTAGACCACTGGGGAAGATATTGTGGGAAAAACACTAACAAACTCCCCTTCGAGGGCATAATAACACTATAAGAACAAGATCACAATACCTTAGATAAGCCTTGAAAATTTACTGCCCAAAGTGGGTATCAGACTGGCTGCAAAAGCAATGCCTCTCTAGGATGCCCGAGCATGAGCAATAGAGTGATGCGATGGCTTCACGGCTTTCACACAGCATGCACCAGCAGGAAAATGTAGGACCACAGACAATTCAGCATAATCTTTGCCTACCACCACAATTCATGCCAAAAAACCCAAAGACGCGAGCGCGAATCACAGAAAGACGAGCAGCCCCCCCCCCCCCAATATATGAGTTTGTGCACGTCTCGCGTACACAGCTACATGCTATTTTGATATGTGTGGTCCACGCCAAATCGACGACAAACATAACTTTCAAAGAAAGTATTACTGCCAATTTCCATGCAAGTTTCAAAAGAATTGGACAAGACATGAGAGACAGTTATGAGGGAACATTGGGTTTCCTACTCTAAATTGCTACGTGATACAATAGCTATATGTATAGCGAATAATATACAGAAAGTTATACGGAGTCCTAAAGTCAGGGTTACGTGTTTGGTGCAGTCTAGCCATGCATATGGCACTCTTCAGATGATTCGCTTCAGTGCAGTGATCGCCTCCGTTCACTCAACTAGCGGGATCCCGCGCGAAAGCGCGGGCCTCTCGCTAGTGAGTATAATTAATAGTCAACCCCATTAAGGTGGTTGCATTATGATTTGGTTCTAAGGAGTAGCGCAAAGCCACTTTAAAACACTCGGAGAGAGCAACGTGTATTCGTTTGCGATTTTAGCGTCGCAAAATTCATGAGCGATTTTCCCTCGCTGACAGCGGAAATTTGTAAGCGTTCGTAAATAAAAAGTCGTTTGGAAAAACTCTGATGTTGTAGCACTTGTCTAAAGAAGGCCGTAAAATAACGCCGAGACGCCAGCGTCTCAGTAGAGGACGGAGGATTTCCCTTTAAAAATGTCCATTTTCGAACAATTTTCAGGAAAAAACTAATACGGGGACACCATTTTTTTTTATTTCGTTTGTGTTTTGGTATTTTCAAGTATGTAACTTAGACCTACCGATGTGGAAAATCGGCCCATTAAATCATGATGCCAACACCTTAAAATTAAGTCATTTTTTTCGTAATACTTTTAAGCTAATTGATGTTCCTCTTAAAGCACAACTATTAAAGCCATGGACATTGTTTTTGTTGTTCCAGTTTTGTCGATTGTGGAGTTAGATCAATAACACTCCATTCGTAAAATTAATGTACGAATGGAGACTTTAATAAAAACTCTCCATTCGTACATTTACGAAGGGAGTGTATTGTTTCGAAACTCTACATTCGCGCAAAATAATGGAGCGACAAAACAATTGCGTGACGTATAGGTGTGCGTTAACAATATATACTCATTGTGAAAAACTCTTCGGTTTAAATCAACACATCGCTTCTAAATGAAAAAATCGACAATGTGTATGTGGTGACACGAATCCGTCTATTAGCTTAACAGTGTTGTTGTTGTGTTGTCGTCATTTAAGATTTGAAATTGGTGGTGGTTGTGTCAGAATTGTTTGTTTGTTTTAGGGGACGCACTGGGTTGCGTCAAATTTGAGGTTCAAAAAATCTTATTATTTATTGTCCTAATTAACAATAATTGCATTTTCATTGATTTCGTTCCGGAATCACATCAAGGCGGGGAAAGAATATTCCAACATGAACGAAAAACGAATAGCATAGGGCTGATGTGTTTTCACACCTTCTCGGGCTCATCAAATCCAATTTTGGACTTTGCAATGACGAGATGCGAAATCGAAAACGGAGCAGATTTTGAACGACCCAATTTGCACTTACATAATTTCGGTGTTTTATTGAAATTTCCCATTTTGTCATTGTGCCATGAATTAGGCGATTTCTTCATTTCTTGGTGTACAGCGCTTTGATCTTTTGTTAAAGGCGTCATATAAATACGTGAGCGCTCTTGCATATTTCCATGGGGTTGTGTTGATGTGAGGTTTCAATCCTCGGCCATGTGGAGTCTAGGCCTTTGTTTCTATTACAAAACATATTGTGGGCATGGTACAAAGTTACTTTACAGAATCGGCTTAAATGGTTTCTTAATGAAAAATGATTAATGCCACTGTTGGCCGGAATGTCAAGGAACTCATTAACCGCTTTGCGATAATCTTTTGCAAGATGGCTGCTATCTACAATACAAGGAGGTAGGTACGAATGACGATCAACGCTTCGTAAACGAGCTCGAACCAACCCTGATTTAAAGTGCTTTTGCTATTATGTAGATGATCACATCTCTAAATGATGATGTTTATAGCCCGTCTGTAAAGGTTTCGATATCTTTTGGTCAATTTCTTAGCTTTTTTTGTAATATAAAGTTGGTGACATTTTAAAAGCATAATATTTTATTTTAGAAAAACAGCGAACATTTTGTTTGCCATATTTCTCCGAAAATCACACAACGAACTTTTATTTTTTTTCAAATTAGGTCAATCAGGATTATTTGTTTTTTATTTAGGTCAGGGACAAGCTAATCGATACTTCATTCTGCAACAAGACCTCTCTCTCCCTCATTCTCTCTCTCTCTCTCTCTCTCTCTCTCCCTCTCTCTCTCCCTCCCTCTGTCTTTCTCTCTCTCCCACCCTCTTTCTCGCAAACACACGCGCGTGCACTTACCCACTTTCACCGACGACCGGGGACATAGGACCCGATTTTACACAGTAGAACCGAGGATACACACCTGAAAATTAACCGTCTATACCGTGGACTTATACAAAGAAATTTTACCACACAGAGGACCGTGTACCTGACTGTAGACCGGCAACTGCGGATCTGCCTCCCATGGGTTTTAACACAGTTTTTGACTCTGGCACTATCTGTCAACCGTGGACGTCCTCGGAAACTGGTGTATCCGCCTTTTCGGTAAAAAGTCACGTGTGTGTCAACGTTTGACGGTGAAAATAGACTCACACACACTCACACATGTGCCCTAACGCATTGATCACATGAACTTGTTCCTCGACATATCTACGGCTGTAACTTTTGGCCAAATACAATCTTGTTAACAAATGTAACCTAACCAACAGAAATTTTATACAGGGTGTCCCCCAAAGGTTTGCCCCCACTATGGACGAAGTTATTTTCGGTATATAAATGGTTATTGATTGTTGTGTGTAATTATTGAATAACACAATAGAATGAAATAAACGAGTGTTTCCCATGTGTGATTAATCATTTTCATTTATATGTAATTTGCTTTGGAGGGTAATTTGAATATTGACTATGCTGTAAGCATCAGTGTAGTGGATAGTGTGTAGGCCAAGAGAGAAAAATTATCTTTCATGGCTAAATGCTACTGGGAAACAACAAGCAGTTAGGCAGATATTTTTTGCCAAGTATATAAATGCCAATGAAAGAAGAGTGCTTCCAAAGAAGGAAGTAAGGAATAATAATAGTAATACGGAAGTCGCCGGTTCGAATCCGGCCAAGCGCACATGGGTTTTTAATATTCATCCTTGTAAACCTGGAGAACTAAGTAGTTAAAATTTCAGGAAGTAAGGAAGTTTGACCAACATGGCACTGTGCGAAATCATCATTTCGATGGTTCTGGAGAAGAACCTCTTTGTTTTAATTGTTTTAATTCAATGTTTCAATGTTGTGTACTTTAAAACCCATTCGTTCAACACCTGTGTTGATTCAAGGCACTTGTGTTCAGGGCCTATTTTGTTCCGTTAAAAAGCCCGTTTTTAGCAATTGTCGTAAATAAATATAAATTTTTACGAACAAAAATCAGACTTTATGAACTAACATGGATCAAAGACAACACACTAATAATCTTACCCTCCGAAGAAGAAAGTAAACACTTGTGATTTTGTATTTTTATTATATTCTCTTTAAAATGGGCGAGTGATGGGGAGGAGATTTTGGCATAGTCGAATTTCACGCCCCATGACGTCATCACCGAATAAACCTCCATTGTAAAATGTACGGGCAAGCTATGTAAACAAACCTCTATGCAGCCTGTATTAAGGGCGCACACCACTAAATAATCGCTCCATTGAAATACACGTAAAATACCACATCGCGCCCGCTGATTTGCACCCCGCGTGACAATATTTTGAATATTATGAATTCATTTCCCTATAGATCACAACTAAAACTTTCGAATAAGTTTCATTTTTTGATATAATTCTAGTAGCGATTTTTAAGAACAGGGCTATGAACACGCCACCACTATTTATTGAGCCGACGTGTACGACGCTCATAGACCGCTTTCGAGACCAGGGCCGAGTCTGGGCACTAACTTTCTACACCGAATTCGAATTTCCAAATTTTGTGATAATCTCAGCGATGGTCAACCATACTCTTTCACTTTTATTATAATATGACACCCTCACTAGGAACCGGTCCCCAAGGACTCCAAAATATCTCAAACATGGTTTGTCATTTTACCGGAACTACCTACCATTCCCCCAACGTGGAGTGATTTAGGTTGTGCGCCCTTCGAACACACTTGAATACATTGTTTTTTTTGATTGTTTTGATTTGACAAATATGGACGTTTTTAAAAAAAGTGTCATTTTTTTGCTTCCCCACGACACATGAACAGGGGTTTATGGATCTCAAGTAAATTGATATATATTCTAAAATATCCCATTTTTGTACATTTTCGCGCCTTTACTGCGTTTACCACCCAAGAATACAGCTTTAAAACACGTTTTTTTTTTGGAACTAAGTATTATTTGTGAGATTCAACATCTTGATTATTTCAAGAAATGTAAATAAACATCGACCCTCACTTAATATCGGATAGCTTATTTCACTGACCCCCCCCCCCCAGCATCGGCTGTCACTATAGCGCGTGTATGACAGGATTGCCGTGCAAATATAAGGGGCATGGGGTGGGGGGGACACTAGTAATTTTCGCCTCTTTGATGAACCCTTTTTCCCTACTTATTTCTTCCTACATATTTCATAAAATTCAAGAAACCTAAATGTTGTTTTCTTCTTTAAAATAACCTCTAGGGATTTGGGGGGAGTATTAAATTCACATTTTAAAAACCTCGACGCACGGCTTTTTTGGTCAAAAGTGAAAGGGAAACTCGGTTTTGACATCTCGCCTTCCCTTAAAAATAGAAACAAAGCGATTGGCCCTTGGCAACTAGCTATCAATTAGCCTTATTAGTCATAAACACACACCACGCCATTACATTGAATTTCATGTACTTCTTTGATTTGGCGAGCTGTCACCAATCCATACCTCAATCAGGATTTGAGACAAAGTTTGCCAGTCCATAGCGAAAACACGGCATAAATCGACCATTTTCATGAGCACCTTGTCTCAACGATTTCCCCTTTGTTAAATCGTTTTAAAAATTGGAATTTGTTCAAATGCGATTTGGGTCAAATATAGAGGTCTAATGTAAAATCTCAAAAAATTAAATAAATCTGAGGCCTTTGCAGACTCGAAATCGCAACAATTCCCACTCCCGTATAAGGGTTAGAAGGGGCGCACACACTAAATTTTATCTTACGCTCCATGAATTCCCGGAAAATACTACCACATCGCGGCCCGCTGATTTGCAACCCGCGGACAATATTTTAAATATTATGAATCAGGCCCTATAGATCCCAACTAAAAATTCGAATAAGTTTCATTTTTTGTATAATTCTAGTAGAGATTGTAAGAAAAGGGCATATGAACAGCGCCCATACTATTTTGAGCCCCGCCCCCCACCCCCCCCTCCCGTGTACGCCGCACATAGACGCTTTAGCACACCACGAGCGACCCGAAGTCGAGGGCCCCTAGTGCTACACCAACGAATCGAATTCCAAATTTTGTGAAATCTCAGCAGATGGTCACGCTATACTCTTTCACTTTTATTATAATATAACACCCTCACTAGGAATTGGTCCCCAAAGGACTTGCAAAAATATCTCAAACTTGTGTTTGTCATTTCCCGACACTACCTACCAGTTCCCCAAACGTGGGTAGTGATTTAGTGTTGTGCGCTTTTAAGATAGTGCTCAGCTTTTTGGGACCGCCTGTAGGTTAAACCGTCATCCTTGAACAATTAGAAATAAGTTAACAATTCTTTCACATATGTGTATTAATATCAAAATATCGGACTACTATAATACGAATTTACTGAAGTGTTTATATTTAAACGCCACCCACAACAGGTATAGATTTAGTTATCATGCTACCCCCAACAAAGAAATTCCAAATCTTTTGTTTAATATTAAACCCAGCCCGGCCCAGTGTCGGCATATAGACCGGCAGCCCAGAAGGTTTGATCAAACGAACGAAGATACCAATATCTGAAATACGGGAAAATTTAGAAAAAAATATAAACTTTGCAAATATGAATGTACTTTGGGGGGGGGGGGGGGGGGGGACGGAACCGCTGCTGCGTGTGGCCCCGGGAGAGGGTAAAGTTACATGGGGGTCAAAAGTTTGAAATGTACCAAATTAATGAACTATAGTGCAGATTGTATTCCTTATGTAAACCAGGAGTAAAAAGTCAATTGAGTCCACATGCGTGGGGTGCCTCCTTTCCACGATATTTGGGGAAAACATGACTTAAATCATTGGTTTATTTGTTTTTTTTTTTTTTTTTTTTTTCAAGAAAGGTCCAAACGTTTTGCCAATATCAAAATTTCTTTGTAAAAAACATCAAAACAAATATTTAATGAGGACTGTTTAAAGATATGCTTTTGTATTTGGCATAATGTTGGGTCCCCTTTAATAGGGAGTGGTGTAATGTCCCCATCCCATAGAGTCCTACAGAAGTTTGTACCCCTAACATTATAACAACAAGAAGATGCCAAAAAGTGCAAAAAGCATTTCATATTGGAATCGGTATTCATTAAACATATTTTTTAAATTAATTTTTTAAAAGAAATCCTAGGTATGCAAAGGGTGACCTTTCTTGAATAAACAAATGGGGGGGGGGGGGGGGGGGGGGGGGGATCCTTTAACCTATTTTCCATATCTGGAAAAGAGACACCACACGCGTGACCCAATTGACTGTTTTACTCCTTGTAGTGGAGGGGCATATGTTTTTCTCAGCACAGTGATTTTATGCCGTTCATGTTACTGGGTTGGCAACCAGCCAACACTATAAATGTATTCTATGGGTAGACGATTCAGGAAAAAAACGATTGTTGCCATTTTTCGTGACCTGTAGTGACCTTGACACGAGACCAAAGGTCAAAGAGGTCAGTACATCGTCCAAAGGTATCGACCTTGGATACCAAAAATGTGGCACATGTCATAAGGAATGTTGTATATGATATTTATTTTGTTACTGAGCTTTTGCTTTCTTGTTATACAGGCAAAACTAAGCTAATTAGAGACATGCATAAATTTGCAATTATTCAGACTCCAGTCTGTCCAAAGCCAGAGTTCGGCCTCATGTTTTTGGCACAATGTACAGTGAACCCTACACAACCCCAATATACCTTGCTTTTAATGCCCAAGGCTAAGTATAAACCAAGTTGTTTTATGAAATGTGCCAAGAGAAAATGGTTGATGTAGTCTATAAATACCAAATCCATGGAATGGAATGTGTTATGAACCGTAACAACCACGAATTCGCACTACAGAGAAAAAGTTAGTATAAGTGATGGGATGTGTGAGTTTTAATTATTCTTTCCATCCAGAGCGGGGGGCATTGGTCCATTGGATAAGGGCTATTCATGCGCGACCAAATAAACACGTAAAAGCCTAAACGGGGTATTTTTTCAAGATTGTGAACGATACATACGTAAACATGAAAAGGGTAGCAAAAAACACTCGAAATGTGGAAAAAAAGGGTGACTTTTCACACTTGAACTTACATTAGGAAACGGATTTGGCAATTTCGAGTTTGTATCTTATTCGGCTCATTCGGTAAATGGACCTATTCAGTATACAAAGAAAACAACACATTTTACTTGCTGAGGGTCAATATTGCCAATAAGTATTAAGGGTGGATTCTACACTTACATACTTTTAGGGGTGTTTAAAACCTATCAAATTACTTGTACTTGTTTAGGGAGCGTGGTGACTTGGAAATGTGGACTTTTTGGTAAAAGCAGACTAACCCCTTAAAATGGTCCTTTTTGAGCATTTCAGCACTAAAATGTGGCTTTCTTGTCAAATTCTCTACCACTTTGGACCCTTTTTAGGGACAGATCAAAACAAAACGTCGATCTTTTGCACCTTTTGTGGGATTTTGTTTTGTGGGTGTGTGTGGTGTGGGTGTGTGTGTGTGTTTGCGTGGGGGTGTGACGGCGACCTGCCCCTGCTGATGCAGGATAATCAGCAGTGCCCAGTGTTCCTGAACAAAACTCAAAAGCTTAGTGTATGATTTTGAATTAGGTTCGGTAACAAGTAGATCATAACTTTTTGACTATTGGCATACTGCACACAGAGTTTAAAATTGATTCCTCGTGGGCTTTTGGCATCCAAAAAGACTTCTGCGTCTTTTTAAAATTGGCAACTTACAGCTAAAATGCAAACAGTGCCACAATTCTAGACACCAAAAATATGAAAATTTCAGCAATATAGACGCGCTATACACTAAAAGAGCGTATGCAATACAACGTCATAATGTATGAATGAACCACCAAATAACAGTTTTCTCCAAGAGGTCTTTGGCAGGAATTTCCAGGATTAATGTATGCTATATTCTGGTGATGAACATTATAACCACTGATAATGGTGGGAATCATTTTTATTTTTTTTTTTTTGATCAAGGGACCTATACTCTGCAAGTGGATGTTGTCCTCCAGTATGGCATGGCAGGCCAAAAGTGGTTATATTATTCTTACTGGTTTATTGGCTTACACTCTAATAAGACCAGGAAAAGAATGAAAACAGGTTGGGGGTCTCAACACAAATGGACGATACGGGGACTTGCTACAGACAATCATCTCATTTTTAGTCTTTCTGTATATCAATGAACGACCCCTTTTTTCATGCCAATTTTAGTATGGCAATGGTTGTTTTTCAAAATGTTTTGGAATTAGTCAAATTTTCTCAATTATAAGTAATTTTTCTAAAAATTGTGGGAAAATGAGTAGAATTTACTCAATCTGAAGTCAAAATTGTCCAAATTGCTTAAAATGAAAAAAAATAGGAAAAGGGGGAAAATGTGGGTTAATTGCCACAAAAAATTTCATTCTGGTATAGCTACGGCAAAACATGATATAGCTATGGGTCATACTTCCAGACTCTCGGAGGCACGTTCCTACCCAAACCAAGCGTGAGACACCCCCACGGGGGTATAGGGTGACTCTATACTTGATCTTGCTTAGACAAGAAATTCAGGGTCTCTGGATGGAAAGAATAATTAAATCATCATACATGTGACTGAGACTAAGATAACTAGTATACATACTTTTGTCTCTGAAGTGCGAATCGTGGTTATTTCACGGTAATAACGACGATTCCTTCAATTTCTTGGTTCTACTCTACTTACCCATGGGTATTAATAGCAAGAAATAATGGGGGTTGTGTAGGGTTTATTCTACATTCAAGAAGAGTATTTATAGACGACTGTATTGTGCAAGAACTTGAGGCCTAACTCTTTCTCTGGACAGGACCGGGGTCTGCAGAAAGGCAATTTTGTGCATATTATTGTCTCTAATTAGGTTATTTGCAAATAACAAGAAAACGAAAGGTCAAAATAAATATCATATACAATGTTCCTTGTCAAATTTGCCACATTTTGGTACCAAGGTCGATATACTTTGGACGATGTATGACCAAATAGCAACATCGTTTTTCTGAAAAGTCAGACCCAGTAGTATACGTTTATAGTGGTTGCCAACAATTAACATGAACTTCACCAAATTTTACATAGGCCCCTCCACTACTGGTTACCTAAGGAATAATTTGAGCTATATTACATTAGATTTAGAACACGTTTAAACATGTCACCCCCATAGTAACTTTACCTCTCTCTCCCAGGGCCACACGCAGTAGCGGGTCCCCGGCAGACATTCATATTTGCAAAATTTATATTTTTCTCTGAATTTTCCGGTGTCCAGATATTGGGATCTCGTTCGTTTGATCAAAACCTTCTGGGCTGCTGCTCTAATACTGTTCATTTCTTTTCGCAAAATTTATTTTCAGCATATTACAACACAATATCTACATAAATTAAATTGTTGTATCATAAAATGGCAATTAACATTTTCACGTAAACTCTGTTTGCAAATTTTTTTAAAATAAAAGTTGGTACTCATGCTGATATAACACTGTTGTCATGAACAGGAAGATGGGTTATCGTCATTTTATTTCACTGATAATGGCTACAAACTTTTTCCCAAAATGTTTCTCAGTAAAAGTTACAATAGTTGATATGTTTGGTTCCGCTGTATGTAAATTATGGTTTTAAGTGCACTATCAGTGATTAATCAGAAAATCTACAAACTCATCAAAAAATTTTATTTTGCGTGTTTCTTACCGTATGTTAACATACTCCGCAAGGGGTTGGTACATTTTGTGACCTCACTTTGCCTGACCCGACTCAGAATTCAGCAGCCTATAAAGTGCATTTATACTGTACTTTATTCCGTTAAGGCTGCTGGGTCAGGCAAAGTGGGGTCACAAAATGTACCAACCTCTCTGCAAATGATAAGCTCGAAAATACCATAATAAGATAAAAATTCGCCTAGCTTGAAATATCCATATGAAAATTTCCATCTACACACGATCAAATGGCGTCTCATCTTTTGAATGGCACTGGTGTTTTCTTCTTTCTTACCAGTTTATTATATGAAAAGAGTACATTATGGGATAACTGTGTACTTATTCTTCAATTTTAAGCAATTCCTGTGAAAATGAAATATTTTGGAGATTTTAAGATGAACACTGATAATGCCTTTAACCATATTCATAATTTGTCCTTAGACTAATATACTATAGGTATATTCATCCCTGATTTTTTCTCTTGGAAAATCGTGAACATTATGTATACAGCCTGTCTCAAAAACCGATTTTTTTTTCAATATTATATCTCAAAACAGAGTAAGTCATTTTGTACACACATTAAAGAGAAAAGACCAGGCTTTCCAGTATTTCTTGTTTCATCTCATTTGCTTGCTTCAATCGAGAGATAACTCCAGTTTACTGCGGAACACAAAAGTCGAGTTTGTGCCACTTTCTGGTTGAGTGAAAACGGTGAAAGAACTAGTTAAACATAAGTTATTCACATTTGAACATATATGAAATTCTTTAAAGAGGGATTAACTTCATAAAGAAACTCTATAAGATACGAAAACAGTTAAGTAATGGTGGAAGTTTTGATCAGTAAATTCTGAACATTCGACATACTGTTGTTTGTTACTTAGGAGAGAACCATGAGCGTACAGCAACCTGGAGGAGAAAGTTTTTATGGTCTTGAAGTATCATGAAATGCAAATTCCTACCAACACCTTGATGACTTCAACAATTAGTAAATATACAAAGATAGTGCAATATTTTTAAACTATTTCTTTGGATTTAGAGTGTTTATTTTAGTTGCAATTACATTCATTCTGGCAGGATTTTAACAGATACCAATTTTGTAATGAATTCAAAGCTCCATTTCATTGACGTGCAATAAATATTGTTATTGTTTATTATTAATGAAAAGATGATATTTATCATTGAACTGATTATGTTGACTATTAAAATTTGGGTCGATAAAACTAGACTTCCTCTGTTTACTTTAATCTGTGTTTTGTTTCTTTTGTCAAGTTGGAATCTTTTGTAAGCTTCAAGACAACATGACATACTGCGCGAAACAACTCTGCCAATGCATAAAAGTGGCACAAAATCGATTTTGGTGTATCACAGTAAATTGTTTATATCTCTGGATTGACAAAAGCAAATAAGATGAAACAAGCACCATTGGAAAGCCTGATATTTGTTCTTTAATATTATGCCAAGTAAGAATGACTTATTTTGAAATTTCATATTTAACCAATTTTTTTTTTCTGCTTGTACCACTTTTTTTGAGACAGGCTGTAGTGCTGCTCAGAATGTTATCCCGTAACAACCATAATTAAATTCATTATAGCATTAAGGCATACAGAATTTTTTTTTAATTAAAAAAAAGCGTCTTCAGAACGCATTTGCAATAGACGTACAAAATACAAGTATGAAATACTAAGATGCTAATTTGCCCTCTGAAAGCTTTCATGAGTTACTCAGAGGGTCCCTGGATTTCTAAGGGCTCATAAGCTGTCAAGCTCTCAATATTTATATGAAAATTTTAAGAGAAGAATGCAAAATCTGTTGAAGCGGCTATGTTTACAGAGCAGATTAAAGAATATCCAAGTAATGCTACCGATATTACACATGTTTAAAACAAAGAATTCCGCAGGAGTAGGCCTTTAAAGGAAATATGTCATGATTCGAATATTTGGAAAATTTGGTATGGTGGGAAAGCTTAAGTAGCGTAGATTACATATAATCAAAATAAGTTTGAAAATTGTCCAGATTTGGTGAGTATTTTGCCCTTTTAATTTTCGCCCAATGCTTACTCGAAACGATTCCGACAAATCCACATCGCAGGCAAATGTATCATCGCAGGGTTTGCCACTTAAATAAAATTAAAACTAAACAACAATACAACCAATATGTCATTCTGTCAACTTATTTTTCTAATTATATTAGTACTTTCATTAATCCATCAAGATTACAGTTTGCAATAACAATGCGAGCAACACGATGTTTTGGTCTTCACTTTGAGTCCACAGGATAGCAAAATTTCGCGCCTTTGATTGGCGAAAATCCCCCGTTTTTCTTCGTATGTCAAAACGCAAAATTAAAATGCCTTATTTTTAATTTTACATCAATTGTATATTTTTTCGGGAATTCGTTATGTATGTACATATAGTTTATGAATTAATCAAACTGTATCTTGACAAAAATTCTTGACAATGTCCTTTAAGACTGTTTTGTCACGTTAAAGCCACGATTTTTTTCAAGGCTCGCTGCGCTCGCCGGTTGATCCAAATTTGTTTACCGTCGCCTCCAAATTGTGAAGAACGGGGGGGGGAATCATCTCCAACGCAAAGAGGAGTACTAGTAGGTAGTTTTTTGACCAATTAAACAGTTAGTAACCAATTGATTATGAAGCTCTCTATATTCTCATATCATGCACCACCCCTCAACAGCTTCCAGCTTTTTAGACAATGTACCGACGGACCCTACCGACAACCTCGCAGTCGGGGGGGGGGGCACTGCCCCCTTGCCCCCCCCCCGCTACGCACTGTGAAGCAAAGATATCCACCCATTATTAACAGGGATGAGCATCGATTTGCTGATCAAAAAATCATCCAAATCCATATTTTGGTATTTTTTTGTAACTGCATGGAATATGTGCTAACATAATCTGCCAGTGGTTGGCTTGACATCCTTGTATTAAAGACAAGGCAGTAAGTTTATGTGATTTCCTGTCATTCTATTTCGTGCGCATCGAATTCCGATTTGATCAAGAAGCCCTTTCCCTGTGAATATCCCCGATTTTTAAGCGTGATATTTGTGCACCATGACCTTTACATTTTGACCTGAACCAAACATTATTGATCTTTGTTATTCTGTACATATAAGCTGTAAACCACAATCGGCTGTTTAGTTTAGAATTTGGGAGATGGCAAATCGCTGTATGTCTGTTTGCTGGAGACTGATATACAAATTTCTTCATACTTCGGTTTTTTTTCACTATTTGGTGTTAGTATTTTCCTACCTTATGTGGTTTATTGGAATTGTACACACTATCCCTGATTTATGAGCTAAAAGTGCTTCACCTTTTTTTCGATTCTCTCAGTCATTATCGCTGCTAATCCCTTTAAATCTAAATGGAAATGCTTATACCAATCCCTACAAAGTGCCATCTCCAAAACCCCCCCCTCTTTCCTTAGCGTTTGGGCCAGTACTCCTCCGTCTTATTTTTGCTGTGGGGGGTTCGCCCCTCCTCCCTCACAGCAATTCTGTTACTTTCCCAGCATTGAATAATGCATTGAATAATGCTGGTACCCATTTATACACCTGGGTGGAGAGGAGTAATTGAGGTAAAGCGCCTTACTCAAGGGCACAACACGTTGGCCGCAGTGGGACTCGAACCCACGACATTTGGAGTGCGGGACGATGCTCAATCCACTGGACCACACGTGCCTTCGTTTTGCACAGGAGTCTAACTACAATCAACTTTTTTCAACTGTCGCTTAAATTTATACCCAATCAGAAATATGTTGAGCAAGGCGAAGGTAACCAATCGCAAGCAGGCTGTCAGCAAGTTTTCTAATGTCTGTTGAGATGTCTTCGCGTATATGTTCTCTCCAATCTTTCAACATATTCAACGGTGGGATATAACTTGTCGCACATTCCTCACCTTGGAAAATATCACACTGATAATCTGAATACCCCAGTTGTTTGGCAACAGTTTTCCACACTGGTACAATGTCTGCGGCTATCCTTTCAAGTCTTCTATCACTGAAGATTTGGTATGTACGTCTGCGAGAATTGCTAGTACTGCTTGCCGGTTGGCCACTAGGGATTCTGCAAACATCTCGTTCTACCGGGGCAGGAGCATCTTCTGTGAAAATTAGTTGCAGTAAAATGTTTGTCGTAAGTAAATATATAGTATAGCGGCTGTCACGGATAAACATTGAAAAAAATACTCGCCTGATTGGATAAGAACTGGCAACCTCCCCGTGGGGGGAAGGTTGCTGGCAGACAGCATGCACGCCGTCAGATTTTCTGAGGATACAAATTTATAACATTCGGCATTCGCAAGGCAGAACCCAATATGAATATTGCTATATGCATTAAATTCAAGGGACGCCTCCAGAACAGCGGGGAAAGATTTATGTGAAGAAGTCCGATTTTAGAATGCAGGGCGGAAACCTGCGAGGACGAGTATGGATCGGCAACCAAATTCACATACGACTGTCACTGGCTCGACCGGGAATCGAACCCGGGCCGCATTGGTGAGCGACTCGACCGCTACACCAACTCGCCCCTCCCTAAAGGTTAAAGTTTTTAACTTCTTTGTTGTCCTAATTGGCCCTGCTTGGATCGGCATGCTTGGATTTTCTGTCATGCACTAAATCATCTTTATTTTTATTACATTAAGATAGCGTGCTTTCGGCTTATTCATTTCTGGTGTAATTTAATACACTGCTAAGCGTTCCAGATATGGAAAATGAGTTCCCGCAAACTGTTTTTTTCCTGGTGTGGTCTCTAAGTAGTGGAGTTGGCACGAACTCCAACGGATTTAAAATCGAATAATATTATTTTAAATACCGCATGACTTTTAGATCTGTTTGAAATGGTAGGGGAAATCATTGCCTCAGAAGCTAAATTTAGCCAAATTGTAGTTCCAAAATCTTAACATTTTCCAAAATTAAAGTTCCTAAGGCCTTACTTTGAGAAACAAAAGTAATTCTCACCCTCACCACCCCATCCCCCCACCACCATCAGAAATTGGAGCCTCACATCCCTACCTGAAAAAGTCCCTATTTTTAGAGATTGCAACCACCTTTGGCCTAAACCTGGCTAAATTAATTTAAATTGGTCAGATTTTAACGTGCTTCGCCCGCTTTTGGTCCAGGTTAGTACTTTATTATTTATTTATTTATTAGTTCTTCTTTTGCCTGGGGGAACCCCTTCAGTGCTAACACTGTTTTTCAGGGGTGCCCAGGGGTCAAAATAATACATCAAAAGTCATACAGTACAAAATATAACACACACATAAGTAAAAACAATATCATATTAGATGATGCTTATACAAAAAATTCAAAACCAGCCCAGCTGGGATATTGCACATCAAGCATTTAAAAATTAAAAATACATCTGATATTAATAATTTAGTTAAAACTAAATTAAGTAACACCTAAAAATACAAAAACCCGACAAAACCACACTCTCTCCACACATTCTCACACACACACTCTTTCACACCTCACTCACTCACTCACCCACCCATCCACCCTGCCACCCACCCACCCACATTCACCTCACTCCTCCCCCCCTCACTACACCCAACCCACACCCACCCCCCCGGCGGATGATGCGTAGTTTAAATTCACCAGCAGATGATACTGTTTATTTGTTTAAGTCCATTGATAATGAGAGTCAAAAATTTCCACAGATTTCCGGATTTAGTTGACCACGGTTCAATTCTCATTCAACAACTTTCAACTGTAATTTGGGAAGCTGACTTAGGCTGGTTATGTTTCCCTGCGCTGCTACAAAAAATTATGTTTTTTTCATATCTTTTAAGAGCAGTCTTTTCTGACTCATCCACTTTCTAATGTCAGAGATGCACAATTGTACTTTTTGTAAGCTGATCTAGCTGCACCTGCCACCCTTGGGTTGAAGGAAACATAAAGCTGACTAGCATACAGGTGGTTCTCAGAAAGAATACACCCTAACTATAGGTGACTATAACTTCAAAGTAAGTAGCACATTTGAAGAAAAGTTAAAGATCTTAACCACAATTATTTTTACATTTTAATGTAACACACTCAATTCGGTTCAGTAGTTTTGAGAAAGCAGCGATGTTGTGCAACATGTCACTGGACACTACTTCCTTCCAGTTTTGTAATAAAGTGAATCAAACAGAACAGGCGAGAAATGATCAATACTTCTTTCATTCTCTTATTCATTTTATTTTCTTTAAAACAAAAATACGAGAATAATGATATTTTTTTGGCACCAGTTGCCCTCGTCCTCCAACTAACGTGGCAGTTAAAAAAAAACCTTGCAGGCCGTGTGTTGAGCCATTGACAAAAATTATTCTGCTGCGTTGGTATCTGCTGCTTGGAGAGCATGTCTCCTTGCATTCTGAAGGGTGAAATTTTCAGTTTAAGCGGGTAATCCTGTTAAGGTTGATCTGTGAATGTGTGCGCATTGTTTACGTCCTGGCAACTTGTCTTTGGATTTAGACGAGACTCTGGTCTGATGCTGCAATGTTCTGTAAAGTCGGGCGGTTCTCCGCCTTCCAGAGCGACCCTTGTTCAAATTTTGACTGTAACCGTTTCATGTACTTCCTTAACATGTTATAACCTTTAAGTGCCCAGGGGGGGGGGGTTCCATAGTACCCAACAGTTGATTTTTTTTATTTTTTTTATTTTTTTTATTTTTTTTATTTTTTTTCAAGGAGTTTTTTGCATATTGTCTGTTGTAAATACGCTTCTCCTATACTAAAAAATTTAAATCCTCCCACGGCTTCAGTAGAATATTAGGTTGGGTCCCTAGAACCCCCCCCCCCTTGGGCACTAACGGAATGAAAAATCAAGATATTCTGACTAATTAAAAAATTAAAGTACTAATCTTGGGATTTATTTATTTTGCTTAGATATATACTTAGGAGCCAATTAATTCAGATTAATATACTTAAATCAATAACCTTTTATATGCTGATAGCAACAATTTAGTTTTCCAGGCCGTGCTCTTAACTGTATGTAAGTCTATGGGAAAATCAAGGTGATTTTGAAGTTTCTAGAGGAAAATCGCAACAAGATGGTTAATTTGGGCTATATTTTGCAAGTGATGATTTTAATTGGTTATATTCTAGAGTAGATACTAAAATTATTTTGGTTCAAACACTTATATTTGGGAGTTGCTCGAGATGGAATGGGCGAACCACCTCTTTTTTTTCCCGGAGATTGACTTTTCATTGGCCATATGTCATAGTTCAAAGTTCGGATTTCATTTTTATTGTGGGTATTGGTTTCTTACGTAACCCCCATTTACTTGTGGTTTAGTGTCATGATCAAACTCCCATGGCAAGTGGTTATCTAGGTGGGTCCCTAGGAACCCCACCCCGCCCCCCTTGGGCACTAACCGGAATTTTTTTAACTTGGGCACTTAAGTGTTAAGATTGTCTCTAAGAGGATTCTGTGTAACTTAATCTAAATTCCTGCCTCACCCGATAATGTATGACAAGTTTGCATATCTGAAACCACAAAACGACCTTGTATGGGCGCCAATGTTGACCAACCATCTTGTCTCGGGCCCGTACTTCATATAACACGAGTATAGATTAAAACGTGGGAATTTTGAATTTGCACTCAAATCATGCCTTTATTATTTAAATGTAGAATCCATCATTTTATTGGAATAAGATGTCTAATTGTAATAAAACCTATTGTGAATAATCTTATTGTTCAGTTTATCCACCTGTTAAAGAGTATTGATTAAACTTCTCAATTCATTTTATGCAGTGCCACCCCTTAGTTCAACTATACATATTTCACATTTTCTACAGATTTTATTGGTGTTGTTTTCTAATAAAAATGATAATTCTTGTTATTTACCATGTGTTTTTTCTTGTTGGATTTTTGTTATTATTGTCACGGTAATTGTTTATTACTATAATAAAATGAACAAAATGACATTGAACTCAAACAAGGCCGGTTCTTTGGGAATGAAAAGAAGACAGCTTGAACAGATAACACAAGTAATCAGCGGTAGCTAACGTTAAATGTGCATTATTGTGAGCAAACTTGGAAGGAAGTGTCCATTGACATGTGTTACATAATCGCTTATTTCTTCAAAACTACTCAACTGAATCGAGTGATATTTACATTAAAATGTTAAAAAGTATTTGTGGTTTAAGATTCTTTTTAAATTTCTAAAATGTGATACTTACGTTTGAAGTTATGGTCGCCTACAGTTAGGGTGTAATTCTTTCTGAGACACCCTGTATGATGTTATGACTACTAATTATTCTACCCATTGGCTGTGTGTAAATAACAAATTTTATCAGTCCTATGACTGAACCTTGTGGAACACCGTAAGAGAGGTTATAACGTTTTGAAAAAGCATTATCAATACAGACACAAGTACAACGAGAACTTAAATAACTCTTAAACCAGTTAAACACTGTACCTGAGACACCAATCTCACTCTTCAAACGCTCAAGTAAGATATCATGATCGACAGTATCGAATGCTGCAGACAGATCAAGAAGCACAATGAAAACCACTTCTCGTCTGTCTACAGCATTCAGTACATCGTTCTTAACTTTGAGGAGAGCAGCTTCAGTATTGCAGTTGGACTTGTATGTAGATTGGTAAGTTTCACCCAGGTTGTATTTTGATGTGATTACTAAGTTGCACTTTGACAATCTTCTTCATAACTTTCGACAAGATATTTGATACTGGCCTGTAGTTCTTTAAGTCGTTGCGATCCAAAGATGATTTCTTCAGGATCGGTGAATTTACAGCCTTACCAAGAGATTTGGGGAAAGTGCCAGTACTCAGAGAGGAATTGATAATACGAGTGAGGGTTGGTAGAAAGACATCAAGATTACTCTTTAGTAGGTCGGTATGTGGTCAATAATACTAGACTTACTATTACAATTTCTGACTACTTCACTGACCTTATCAACAGTGACATGACATTAGAGACCTCACTAAAAGAATGGACATCATGATTGATGCTAGTGGCAATACCAGATAGAGAACACTCAAACTCATTAGAAACACTATTTTCCAGTAGTTCTCTGATGTTTGCCACTTTTTCAGGTGCTTGTTCATTGAGAACAGAACGGATCTTTGTGTCAAACAGAATGAGATCCACAAGTTTGTGAACCGATATACCTTCAGGAATGTCTTTAAGTTTATTCACGACATCACACTGAAACTTGGCTTGGTCCATTTGTTTGTAATTATGGACCTTACAAGATTTCTTTAACACAGATGGCTTCTGTTTACATAACAGTGCACCATGAAACGATCAGACACAAGAATGTTGTGGACCTCACAACTACAAATTAACTGTTCTTCAGATCGTGCATGTACAATGTCCAGAGTATGACCAAGTCTGTGAGTGGGGCCATATACATATTGACAAAACCCTGCGGTCTCAGACGATGTAACAAAGCGCTTAACCTCAGACTTTTCAGGCTCGTCAACATGTATATTAAAATCCGCAACATCACAGCTTTATTAGGAAGGAGGGAAATTTTGCCAACAAACTCATCATACTCTTTTAGAAAACTTGGTGTGCGTAAGCCATTTTTTGTGAGGGGTATGGTCGAAAACAATCACATATTGCATACCAATTGTCTGGTCCAAAACCACACACACACACACACACTGTCACACACACACAGACATACGACCAGAGTAATCCCTACGTGTCTTCTGCAATTCTTGCAGACGACACTAAAAAACTGGCATGCAAACGCCAGATTTTCAAGCTCCGAATATAATAAGGTGATCAAAGATCGGTACTGTTTGGCAATATTGATAGCAACACTGCAGTACGAAAATTTTGTTAAAGGTAGGTGTAGCAAAGAACAAATATTCAGGATATGTTTAAAAAAAATGCATGAACCATCCAACTTCACATGCCTGAAAATGAATAGCAAATTCCGATTTCTAATAATTTTCACCCCAATTTAAGAATTACCTGATATATTTTTGATACACATAATTTTGTGTCTTATCAAAGAAATGATGTACCTGTCACTTTTATCACCACAAGGGAGGTAGGTGACAGGTAGGTCGCGCGAGACCGCAAGCTATACAGAAGTTTTACTTCTGAAATGTGCATGGGCAAATTTGTTTATTTGAGGGCAATGTAGAAGACACTACATTTCTTCTCAAGCCAGTATAAATGATTTGTATTTGATATAAAATACTCGTTCTAATGTAATCCGCTAGGATATTCTCCGTCCTTAACTTGGTCTTGGCATGGAACCTTGCAGTGTTGAAGAGGCGGGCATCAGATCTATGGAAACAACTTATCTACCAAGGAGTGGAAAGTGGTGAAATTGCACTCAGAGACGCATATGATGCAAAGAGAGCTAGAAGATCAGCCAGTAGACAAAATCAACTAGACGCTGTTCAGACATCGGCCTTTGTTTGCCAGTACTGCTGTCATAAGAGCAGATCAAGAATTGGTCTTTGCAACACCTCTCATATTCAACCTGTGACTGAAGGATGCAATCAACCAGCATATCAAGTCCAAATCTCAAGAAGCAAAATCTGCAGTGAAATTGCAATTAATGGCTATCAAAAAAGGAGTAACATTGAAATCCTATTCATAATTATTGGTCAAATCAGCGATTGTTATTGTTTATAATTATTTCGAGCAGTATGCCACAAATGTATGTATATGAAAACATCTCAAATATGTTAATATATCAGCCTCGTTCGCAACATTGGAAAATCGCAGGTGTCTCTCTGGAAGTAATCTCTTATAGCTTGCGCCCTTCCGGGCGCGAGCAATGATGAAAAGGATTAGGGTTAGACGTCCTTTACGTTCCTAGAGGAAAATTATAGCAACCTGACCATCACCACAAAAAAGGGACGTAGCTGTATTTGTGTTGTTAGATCTAGGAGCGCTTTCCCCGTAAACACAAGGCAGGGGTCCGCTCCGTGATTTTTGAAATGTGGCAACAAATGGCGTTTAGGGATTTAAGGGATATACAAGTGTATCGGTCGCACAGCAAGGTGGATCTCTCCTGGATGAAAAAAATCGATAAAGCCTACAAAGAATAAAGCTTATAAACATCGTTCAACTCTATACACGTCCTTACAGATTTCTATTATTTTGTGCTTAAATTACATGAAGGAGTAATCCGTAATGGTTATTGCGTATTAGGTACACTCTAAATTTCAGGGATTTAAAAGTAAATCCTTTAGGATTGTGTTTAGTGACCAATCAAGATAGATTAAACATTAAATCCTATTTGCCTTAGATTCAATCAAATTAGATTTGAAATCAAATCTAATATGATTTAATGTTAATACAATAGAGATTAATTTTAAATCCTAACATTGATTGGTCACGAACTACAATCCTAAGGATTAACTTTTAAATCCCCGATTTTTAGAGTGTAAGTAAAGCATTTTTATCTTCTGAATAGCACGTGTTCAATGGTCGTAGTGTGGTGGATGTTCATATGAGGGACCTATCATAAAGTACAAAAACGCAGCTACTTGTATTTTATCGTCATAATATGTAGTTTTTGAACACCCATCTCACTATAGTTTTTGGTCTTCAAGTCGTAGGGTTTACCTGTAGGTTGTGGCTTAATCATTGTACTCGAAAAATGGACGTCCTGGATGACACGTCTATCACCTTGATGTGCGATTGACCCCTTATATCTTAATCCACTCTGTAAACATTCTTAATGACCAGCATTCGCATATCGAGAAGAATTCGCCAGCTTGTAGAAATTCGAACTCAATTCCTTCCACTTAAAATTTAATAACGCAATGTGTTAGTTTTTAACAAGTTTGACTTGTTACTGTACATTCTGAAAGCCGGTAAAATGAAGTCTGGTTCAAGTTCATCTGATATAAATATCCACGCATCACAAGTAGTTCATCTAGAAGACCCCCCGTTCCCCCCCTGACCTAGCCACCACTAGCCACCGTCGCGAGGACTCATCACACAGCTGCAATCATGAGAAGAATGAACTACCAATGCGGATGACACTGGCGAACACGACGCCCCCTGGAATCACAATCGGAATGCCTTTGACCCCATGCCTAATGCCTATTAACTTGACCAATGAGTCACAGATGTCATTCAATGTATTGTATTTGTTACCACGGTACAAGGATTCATTAGTGAGTTTCACTCAATCCAAGCATGTCCGGGAATTGACCTTTTAACCTTCACGTGACCCCTGGTCACGGATCGATCAACCTGTACTTGTTTTTGTATTTATGATGTCACATGGTTGGTTCGTGACAATTTCACTAATCGGAGCTTGCTTTAATTTTGACCTTTGACCTTGAACGTTGATCTTTGGGGGTCCAAGACTACATAGAACCTCCTCAATAATATAAATGTTACATCACTGTAGCATATGGGCTTTATTCTTGCTCTATAGGCTGAGATAGAGCCAATTTGTGTCTTATTTTTAGCATTTTTTGACACATTTGGACCATTTGACCCCCCTAATGACCTTTGACCCCGATATAAAAAAACCTCCTTCACAGCCAAAATGCAAGTGTTTCTAGTGGAAATAAAAAAATCTGCTTTGCTTAGTTCTGAGATCACAAATCTTTGAATATATTTAGCTTAAAACCGGAGTAGCTTGTAAATGACCTTTGACCCCAAAATAAAAATACCTTGCATACATTCTACTACATGCATATCTATCTGAGGTTCTGTTACTCTGCTAGTTTACAACATTTTGAGATGAAAATTTTGATGGTTTAAAATATTTTTGGTTTTTGACCGTAAGTGGACCCCTTAATGACCTTTGACTCCTATTCGCTGAACACCCTATATGTACCTTGGGTCATTAGTTCCCCTGTGAAAAGTTTGTTGCTATCGGCATCATCCTGTAAAGAAAATATTTTTTTGCCAATACGTACATTACATCTTTGGCTTTCATACCCGAACTTACCCCTTTAATGACCCTTGACTCCTTATCCTGAACACCCTATATGAACCTTAAGTCAGTGGTTCCTCTGACCAGTTTGGTTATATCGGCGTAATCCTTGTAGAAGAAGATACTTTTGACAATTAAATTACAACTCACTCCAAGCATTCAAGGATGTGCACCTTTGACCTCTAGAACGTGACCCCTGGGTCACGAATATGGTCAACTGTAATTTTTCGTATGTACGATATCCCGAGGATTATTCCTGTCAAATTTCAGTTCAAATCGATCTTTTTGTTTGTAAATTTTGAACTTTTGACCTCAAACTTTGACCATTTGGGGTCCGAGACTATCATAGACCTCTTCCTACTAATAATGTTACCATCACTGGAAGTAATGAACGGGCTTTGTCTGTGCTTATAGGCTGAGATATAGCCAATTTGCTTTTAATTTTTATCTTTTTTGGCAAAATTGACCTTTTGACCCCTTAATGACCTTTGATCCTGTTATAAAAAAAAACCCTAAGATATACAACAAAAATGCAGTTTTCCAATTCAAAAGAAAAAATTCTGCTATGCTTAGTTAGTTCTGGAGATAAACTTCTTAAAGTTATTTAGCTCAAAACCGGAAATGACCTGTAAATGACCTTTGACCCCAAAATAAAAATACCTTGCATACATCAGCTACCATACATTCATATCTCCCGCAGGTCATGTCACTCAGCTATGTTTACATTTTGAGATAAAAATGTTTGAATGTTTTTAACATATTTTTTTTTTTTGACCGGAAGTGAACCCCTTAATGACCTTTTGACTGTCCTTATTCCTGAACACACCCTAATATGTGCATGGGCCAGTGGTTCATGTAAAAAAGTTTAGTTGATATTGGCATAATCCTGTAGATCAGATATTTTTTGCATTAAATGGCATATTTTTTGGTTTTCAGACCGCCAATAACCCCCTTAATGACCTCTGATCCTTACCTGCACACCCTACATGAAGCAGGGTTCAAGGGTTCCTCTGCAAAAGTTTAGTTAATATCGGCATAATCCTGTAGAAGAAAGCATAATTTGGCAATTAAATTACATATTTGATGCCTGTGGGCCCGTCCAAGGTCAGGGGGACAGGGGTCAATTCATATGATATGAATTTGACAGCTTCAGCGGTCATTTGGTATAAGTCGGTCAGAATACGTGAACCTGACTGAGATAGACTCAAATGTTTGCCATAAAGAAGAACGCATCAAAAACAGAACAAGACGGCTGCAGGTCCGTCTTGTAAGGATATCACTCCTTCTTAAACTTTTAAAATATCGCCTTTGCTACGGATAGAGGCCCCCCCCCCCCCGCGGTTTCAAGCACTAATTTTGATGCTGGCTCAAAATCACCTGCATGGCCCCACTAGCATGAAGAGTTCTTGCAGTGCCTTAAATGTTTAAACCTGTCAGACTTTTTCTAGTGTTTGCGAGAATTTGACCATAAAAACTACAAAAGCAACCTAATAAAGGCGGTTGCCTTGTCCAGCACTACCAATGCGCCCAACCACAAAGTATATTTGTGGTTTTCAGTTTGCAGACCAAGCCAGCAAGGGAGTATATCAATTTATGTAGTTAATCTTTGTCTACCCATCTCTTAGCCTTGTTCAAGGCTGTCTGCTAAGAATCGACAGACTTGCTAATTTTTTTATTGACATTTAATGTCAATTATATTGAACATTTTTTTTTTTTTTTTTTTTTTTTTTTTTTTTTTTTTTTTTATGCTACTCAGGGCGACAGCCTTGTTCTAATTGCTTTGTGGTTTTAATCTTCCCTGTATAAAACTCATATCATTTTTTGCAAATGCAGAAAAAAGCTTACAGATAGAACAAGGCGCTCTGCCTGAGTGGAATTTATTGAACTTGCTATTGGAAGGCTGCAAGCATGGAACATAGGCCAGGTGGAATTAGAGCCATCCAATTAGGTGCTTGATAAAATGATTTGTTGCCATGGTATTGCTATTTCTTTAGTTTTAGGAGGGGGAATATGCTCCACTCCTCGCATGATTTCTGCCTAATATGATCTGTGACATTATTTGTATCAGACGTGTGAACCAGTGAATGAAGTTAGTAGAGCGCCTTGAACAAGGCTACCCATCTCTAGACATAGACTGCAAACACAATGTTCAAATTAATGGCAAATACAAAAGAGTGTGAAAAAATAAATACCAAGATTGTTAAGTCTCAGTTCACCACCTTGTTCAAAATAAAATAATGAGGAAAGTGTGATTTCTCAGCTGGTGTAATTTTTAAGTATGAAATTATTGTCAAGTGAAAAGGTGTAATAGATGATGTGTTTCTTCTCTCGATTACAGAAAATACACACTAAATTTTGGAATAAAAAAAATGCACAGCGATGTACAACTTGGGAACAGTATGAGAGTTCTATGCAGGCCGGGGATGTGACTGAATTTCTACGTGTAGGCAATTTCTTTGGAATATGACCCAAAAGTAGGCATCTTCAGTGTCATAGGAATACAATATGCATACATTTCAACATGAATGGGGCATTTTAAAAGTTTGATCCCTGCATTTGTAAACTTAAATTGGCCCCTATTGAAAAATTGATACCACAATTATCTATATAGCATTGATGTAGAGTGTCCATACTAACTGCCAAAGGTGTTAAACCTATTCTGTAGTGCGGGGGGGGGGCGGATTCCTTAAATAAGGCCCCTATGATATTCTGCTCCTGCTCTATTGTAGGCCGTCTTGGTTTGTTTCTTGTTTTATTATTAATTTGACTCAGGGACTGCTCGTGCTCCTCTCGCACCCCGCCTAAATATGTCAGTGGTGACTATGAGTCAACACACAAACTTCGCATTTGAAAAAAAAACAGCATGCTCTAGTTTAAAACTTGAAAAGCCCGCCCTGACAAAGCATTCTCAGTTTCTTTCATGTTACGTAATGTTATGGAACAACGGTCCCATACTTACCAGACCCGGAAATACTTCTATATACTTCTAAAAATGAGTGTCAAAAGTGGGCCACATTATATGGCATAATTTGTGTTCAATCATGCTGTGAGCATTGAGGCTCCCGTGAACAAGCCGGTTTTGTAGATTTAATGGGTCATATCCATGTCTTAAGATCCAGCTAAACCAGGTAGACCTACCCACCAAAACACTAGATAATTACAAATTCTCTGAAATTAAAACTGGGTGAATAATAACGACCCTGTACATTTAAGGTTAGTTTCTTAGATTCTTATGGTTTTATAGTGGAGGAGCTAGGACCCAGGTCAAACATCATCGTTTACCCCTCACTACAGAAAAGGTTTGACACCTTTGGTAGTTAGTATGGACCCTCTATATCAACGCTAGGTAGGTAGTACTCTCAAATTGTGGTGTCACTTTTTCAATAGGGGCCAATTTAAGTTTACACAGGGGTCAAACTTTTAAAATGCTCAAATCATGTTGAAATGTATGCCATATTGTCCGTCTAGTCATAAGGATTCCAAAAATGTATAGTTTGTACCATCTATGTCCAATGGTTTAAGTTAATACAAATAGAGATATTTTTAAATATAACATGATTGGTCACGAACTACAATCCTAAGGATTACCTTTAAATCCCCGATTTTTAGAGTGTAAGTAAAGCATTTTTATCTTCTGATAGCACGTGTTCAATGGTTCGTGTGTGGTGGTGTTCATAGGAGGGACTATCATAAGTACAAAAAACGCGTACTTGTATTTTATCGTATAATATGTAGTTTTTGAACACCCATCTCACTAGAGTTTTTGGTCTTCACAGTCGTTAGGGTGTACTGTAGGTTGTGGCTTAATCATTTACTCGAAAAAAAGATGGGACGTCCTGGATGACACGTCTATCACCTTGATGTGAGATAATGAACCCTGATATATATCCACTCTGTAAACATTCTTAATGAACATTCATTCGCATCTCGAGAAGAATTGCTCCAGCTTGTAGAAATTCGAACTTTCAAGTTCCCTTCAACATTAAAAATTTAATAACGCAAATGTGTAGTTTTTAAAAGTTGGACTTGTTACATGTACATTCTGAAAGCCGGGTAAAATGAAAGTCTAAGTTTCAAGTTTCCTAGATAAATAATGCCACGGCATCACAAGTAGTTCATCTAGAATGGATCCCTAGTTCCCCCATGACTAGCCACCATAGCCACGAGCGCGGAGGATAATCACAAGCGCAAACATGAGATGAAAGAAGGAACAAGCCATGCATTAGACATGGCGAACAAGACGGCCTGGAAATAAAACATCTTGAATGACCTTTGACCCATGCCTAAATCCTTGACCAATGAGTCACAGATGCATTAAATGTATGTATGTGTTAACAACGGTACAAGCGTATAATTATGAGTTTTTCAACTCATCCAAAGAGTCAGGATTTGACCTTTTACCCCCTATAACGTGACCCACCTGGGTCACGGATAGGTAAACTGTACTTGTTTTGTATTTATGATGTCACATTGATTGTTCCTGACAAATTCAGCTCAATCGGAGCTTGCTTGTAAATTGACCTTTGACCGTGAATTTGACCTTTGGGGGTCAAGACTAACTTCCCCCAAAATAGACCTCTGCCTACTATAAAATGTAATCACTGTAGTAATAATGGGCTTTATCTATGCTCTATAGGCTGAGATATGAGCAATTTGGTCTTATTTTGAGCATTTTTTGACCACAATTGACCTTTGGACCCCCTAATGACCTTTGACCCCGATATAAAAAAAAAACTCATAACAACAGCCAAAATGATTGTTCCAGTGAAAGAAAAAAAATCTGGCTGCTAGTTCATGGGAGATAAAAAATCTTGAATATATTTAGCTTAAACCGGAATGTAGCTGATTAAATGACTTTGACCCAAAATGATGAAAATACCTGCATACATTGGCTACCATTACATTGCATATCTGAAGGTTATGTACTCTGTATGTTTTACATTTGAGATGAAAATTTTGAATGTTTATCAAATATTTTTGGTTTTGCCGGACGTAGTGACCCTTAATGACCTTTGACTCCTTATTCCTTGAACACCCTATATGTGAATGGCGTCGTAGTGCCTGTGAAAAAGTTGTTGATATCGGTAATGTGTCTCCCCTACTCCTGTAGAAGAAAATATTTTGCAATAAATGGAAATTTTGGCTTCAGCCCAGAACTGACCCCCTTAATGACCTTTGACTCCTTATTCCTGAACCACCCTATATGAAGCCAAGGGGCAGAGTGTTCCTCTGAACAGTTTGGTTTATATAGCGTCCGTAAATCCTGTAGAAGAAAGATTAATTTTGACAATGTAAATTACACTCAAATCCAAGCAGTCAAGGATTGACATTTGCACCTTATAACGTGGACCCATGGGTCACGATAGGGTCAACTGTAATTTTTCTGTATTACGATATCCGAGGATTATCCTGTTTCAAATTCAGTTTCAATCGGAGCTTGTTGTAAATTTTGACCTTGACCTTAAACTTTGGGAACCTTTGGGGTCGAGATCTCATAGACCTCTTATACTCATTAATGTACATCACTGGAGTAATAACAGGCTTTATCGTCCTCGATAGGCTGAGATATAGCCAATATTTGCTCTTATTTTTAGCATTTTTTGGACAAAATTGAACTTTTGACTCCCTTAATGACCTTTGATCCTGGTATAAAAAAAAACATCTAGATATACACAAAAAGGCATTGTTCCAATTTCAAAAGAAAAAAAGTCTGCTATGCTAGTCTGGAGATAAAAATTCTTAAAGTTATTTAGCTCAAAACCGGAAATGACCTGTAAGGACCTTTGACCCCAAAATAAAAATACCTGACACACATAGCTACATTGACATTGAAATCGAAGGTATGTCACTAGGCGATTTACATTTGAGATAAAAATGTTTGAATGTTTAAATATTTTTTGTTTGTGACCAGGGGACGTGGACCCCCTTTGTTTTTAAAAAGACCTTTGATCTCCGTATTCATGAACACCCTATATGTAGCTAGCATTGGGTCAGTGGGTTTCCTGGAAAAAGTTTAGTTGATATTGGAATAATCCTGTTAGAGAGATATTTTTGCAATTTACAATGGGAATATTTGGTTTACAGAAGGAAATGACCCCCTTAATGACCTTGACTCCTTATCCCTGAAACCCTACAGAAAGCAGGCGTCAGGGTTCCTCTGAAAAAGTTTATTTAATTCGGCATTTAATCCTGTAGAGAAGATATTTTGGCAATTAAATTACAATTTGATGCCTGTGGCCAGGTCAAAGGGAAGGACAGGGGTCAAATTCCATATGATATGAATTTGACGGCCAGCGGTCATTTGGTATACGTCTGGTCAGAATACGTAAAACCATGACTGAGATAGACGCAAATGTTGCCAGAAGAAAAGAACGCATCAAAAACAGAACAAAGACGGGATGACGGCCGTCCGTCTTGTACGGATATCACTCCTCTGAAACTTTTAAAATTATCGCCTTTGCTACGGATAGAGCCCGCTGTTTCAAGCACTAATTGATGAGGGCTCAACATCACCTGCATGGCCCCATCTAGCATGAAGAGTTCTTGCAGTGCCTTAAATTGTTTAACCTGTCAGACTTTTCTAGTGTGGCGGAGTGAAATTGACCATAAAAACTACAAAGCAACCAATCAAGGCGGTTGCCTTGTCCAGCACTACCACTGCGCCCGACCACAACGTATATTTGGTTTCAGTTTGCCGACCAAGCCAGCAAGGGGTTATCAATTATGTAGGAATCTTTGTCTAACCAATCTCTTAGCCCTTGTTCGGCTGTTGCTAAGGAATCGACAGGACTTGCTAATTTTTTATTGACAATTTCATGTCTCCCAATTATTGAAACCTTGTGTTGCAGGTTTGAAATCAGTGCTTAAGCATGGGGGCTACCCCTGTCTAGAGAAAGATTTAAGTAAAAAAATGGTATACTCCTTGGTGGTCTGTTGTGCACACTGGAACAGGAGCCTACTAGTCTGGGTATATAAACCAAAAATACTATTGTGTTCAGGTGCAGTGGCTATGCTAGCTTCAGGGCACCAGCCTTGTTCTAATTGCTTGTGGTTTGAATCTCCCTGTATAAAACTCATATCATTTTTGCAAATGCAGAAAAAAGTTACAGATAGAAACAAGGCGCTCTGCCTGAGTTAAACTTATTGAACTTGCTTGGAAGGTTCAAGAATGGAAACAAGGCCAGGTGGAATTAGACGCATCAAATTAGGTGCTGATAAAATGAATTGTTGCCATGGTATTGCTATTTCTTTAGTTTTAGGAGGGGGCTATGCTCCACTCCTCGCATGTTGATTTTGCCGAATAGATCTGTGACATTATTGTTATTCGACGTGTTGAACCAGTGAATGAAAGTTAGTAGAGCGCCGTGAACCAAGGCTACCCATCTCTAGACCTTAGACTGCAAAACACAATGTTCCAATAATGGCCAAATACAAAAGAGTGTGAAAAAATAAATACCAAGATTTAAGTCTTAGTTCACCCCTTGTTCAAAATAAAATAATGAGGCAAGTGTGATTTATCAGCTGTGTAATTTTTTAAAGTATGAAATTATTGTCAAGTGAAAAGGTGTAATAGATGAGTGTTCTTTTCGATTACAGAGAAAATAACACACTAAATTTGGAATAAAAAAAAAATGCACAAGGCGATGTACAAACTTGGGGAAACAGTATGAGAGTTTTTATGCAGGCCGGGGATGTGACTGAATTTCTACGTGTAGGCAATTTCTGTGGAATATGACCAAAAGTGAGGATCTTCCGTTCATAGGAATACAAGTCTCACAGACTGTTCAAGAGGGCCGTGGTGAAAGTAAATCATAGTCCGGCAGGTATCATTAGTCCGGGCTCCATAGACGGCGACGGAATAAGCGTGAAACTAATTGTTGCGTGACGAGTAACTGAACGATGCCTATTGTCCCATTGTTCCCGTGACTGTGAGCCCGGAGGTACTCTAAATCTCCTGCCACACCGGTAACTGTGGCAACCTAACAAATATGTAAGTAGTCTGGCTATATAGTATACACACCATATATACAAGCCTTTCGTAATGATGCTTACTGCAACACTAAGGGAACGGGCATTATTTATGCCGGGGGGGAATGGAGGATGTCAAACTTTTTTTCGGCAAAATTTCGCGTTACCCCCCCCCCCGGCTTCCGTTCAACAAATTTCAGTTCCACCCTTGATCACGCTGATTTTTCCCATTTAAAAGTTCATGTTCCCCCTCCGCGTTGAGGTGAAAAATTTTCCCGTTCCCCCCTCTCTCTTACAAAAAATTTTCGGGGGTCCCCCCTCAACTCCTCCATTCCCCTCACCCCGGCGTCGTAAATACTGACCCCTTCCTAATATAAACTATATAGGTAAGCCTTTTGGATCTCGGGTGTATGTTGTTTGTACTGGCACACCCCATAAAATCTCCATTAGACTAAGATAGTGAGACTTGTTCTGGGTTAGCTGAACCGGCTGGATCTCAGCGGTGGTCGTCCTCTGCCTTGGACCTAAAGCCGTTTGTGGACAGCTCGACAGCCCATTATTGTAAGCCGGGGCTGTGACTTGGTGGGAGGTATGGCACGCTACACGTATCAAATCATGCGAGTTTCCCTAGCATGTCGAGTTTCATGCGCGGTATATCGAGTTACACCGCTAATGTGAGGTTACAGCGCTGCCTATCCAGTTGGAACTCTATGTGCCGAGTTTCAAAAATCCATTGTACAGAATAAATAAGTCCAAATAAATCATGGCCGCGTTTAAAACACTGGACATGATTTTTTTAACATGTGCAAACTGGAATGTCGAATATGTCCGAGTTTTCTCATGTTGAGAAAAAATCATTGTCGAGATTTTGAAACTCGGCCTGATTTTTTCTGGGACATGAGGAAAAAACTGGACATGATGTTTATGTCCAAACTCACCCAATTATAGAGAGCAAAACTCGATTGTTAGAGGGCAAAACTGACAGGTAGCGATGAAACGCGACATTAAACGTGCACACACTCGACATATGGCGAGGAAAAACTGATACACAGCGCGTGAACTCGACATGCGCGGGAAAACGCGCCATGATTTGATACGTTGGGCGTGCCATATGGAGGGATGGGTTTCGACTGAGCAGGACTCAGAGGTGGCATTGGCTGTACAAATGATCGGTGTGGGTATTTCACGGGCTGCGATTGTGGAGAGCCCACGTGCCACTAGCACATCATAGATGAATGTGAGGTTTATAGGTCCCCGGGAGGAAGCCCGGGGCCTGATCAACCTGGACGGTTAGTCTGTGTTAGTGTCAGACCCTTCCCAGATAGCACCGCTAATTGGCCCAACAATGTTCCCATCGGTAATTTGGCATCAGCAGCACGTGGCTAAAGGATCTTGGAGCAATTTTGGTTTTCCATTGGCAATGCGATATCGGCTTTATATCGGCATCCTTAATGGTCTAATATTGGAGCATCATATTGGCAATCGCCCAACACAATATAGAGCCAATTATTGGGTTAACGTTGGCCCAATATTGGCTTAGGCTAATGTGTGCCTAAAAAACAGAAGGGTGAGAAAACAATAAAAAAACATACAGAAAATACATTAAAATCTCTCACGACGATGTTTGATTCAGAAAACACAATATTTCAAAAATATTATTCACGAATATAAGACCAATTTCAATGAAAAAAATATAAACTAATTTGATATAGCTCAAAATATTTAATTAATTATTTTAAATAAGCAGGTTGAAAATATATTTATTTTGCCAAGAAAAAAATATTGATATATCCCAATATTGGTTCATATATATTACAAGAGTAATGGCCCCAATATTGTTGCAACATTGCCCGGGCCAATTTGTCCAATTTTTGGGAGTGAGCAAATAATATTGGGACGATAACAACTGTAGCCATACGTCGATATTGAGTATATATTGGGCCTATATTGGCCCAATATTCTCCATGTTATCTATGGGTTGTACCTGATAACTCGATGAGAAAGATAAAACTACCGGGTACCTATCAGCTTAAGGGACCAAATTGGTCTACGAACCTCGCCGGGTTTACCCCACCCATTCACGACTTTTAAAACAGAGTCTTTGACAAAGACTAGGGACGGTGGGCGGATCTTCCAATTGATTTGGACTTACACAAACGGAAAAAGCGAGCGAGCACACTGCGCTCTCATTGGCCCATATTAGCCACCCGGATTCATTACGAGGATGTGTACTTACAACTTGTACCTTTATATGGGCTTAATTCTGGACGTCGTAAGCGTTTCGAAAAAGTATTATTTATTATTAGGTGTGTTTAACTCAAGCAACATATATTCTACCCAATTTTCTATTTTTTATAATAGACATTATTTCTTTCCACACAACTTCACAGGTAATTCGGTACGGCATTCTTTTAGTATGAAGTTTACGTTATGCTCAACTTGTGATTAAATAGCCCGTCTTTCTTCCATTGTTAGGCAATAACTTTATCAACCAATGATACAATTTCCAATTATTTTTCGATTTCCTCTTAAAATCAATATCAATCGTTTTTTACCGTGTTTAACCAATACTGGAGATCCCACCACAATTTAATTCACACACTTAATATTGATGCTTCACCATTCATAAAGACATTTATTAGAACAAAACCCCTGCCAAAATTTTATTTCTCTCCATCTCATTATTACCTCTCTTTCAGTGCGGTATTTAAATATATAAGTTCGCACATATCACGATAATATGAAAAAAACACTGATTCTACTATTTTTTGTTTCGTTTTAATAGCGTTTCATGGCCGTTTCTCTTTCAACAATTGGAAATCTACGCTAGTGATGACTTCATCTTGCACTCTTTCATGGCATTTCAGTTTACCAACTGTGAATCTTTTCACATTTATTTCAGAATAGGGGAAAAGAAAATATACGTCTCATCCTCTCGGTAAGGTTTGTGAAAATCCAGTCCACATCTGTTATTGAGCCAGATGATGAACTTTAGAATTAAAGCAATACCAGGGGGGGCGGCAAGATAGGTCGTTTTTGCCGTTTCCCATAGGTTTAGCCACGTAATCCACAAAAAACTTGACAAAATTTTATTAAGTCGAAAATATGTTTAATATCAATATTTTCCAATCCAAAATCCGTTGAGTGAAGAATCAACTCCAGTTGTAAGATTTTTTGTGGTATGAATAACGTTACACACGGGATATTGAACGAGGCTTGCTTGACCCCACGTTCAATCGTAGGGTCACCGATATTTATAGATGCGGACGGGGCTGCCGACCATGTACCAGGTAGCTATGCACGGGCCTATGCAACACCGTGGAATGATTCGTTGACTGCAGTAGCAACCTCTCAGTCCGGTCTTTAAAAAAAGATTTGATGCTAGTTTTGCAGCATAATTATGCACCACAGACAAGCAAGGCAATTTAGATCGGCTCGGCTCCGTACGGGAATTACCATGGCCACTCACTGATTCTTTTATAAACGCGCACAGTGACTTCAATTTTTCGGTCACTGTTAAGGCTCGTCCAATGACTCGTTAGGCAGTTTTGCGTTACGAATGAAGCTGGGCCGGCAACGCCTGGCAATAAACAGAACATTCACAGAAATTCCTATTAGCGCTTATAACATATATAGCACATTTGTGAGAGGCGACCCAATTACAAAATGGATTTTTTGCAAAGTTGTGTTGTAATTGTCTAGTAAAAATTAACACTGCGAACGACAATGCGTATTTATCAGAGAATAAGCGATTGTATTAGAATGGGATCCCGATTGTACTTGACGGCAAGAGCTGAAATGCTAAGTCTTGTCCGTTCATTGATGAAAATATGGTCCTCCATAAAATTACCTCATTTGACTTTGCCTTAACCAACGGAACAATAATGGATGAGCGTAGAAACTTACAAGACGCAATTTCATGTTTATTCCATTTTGGAAGGAAGTTTCAAACAGCCGTTTAATTATTATCGGAGATTCGATATTATTTATTAAATTACTTTCCTTACAAGAACCAGGTAATCGGTACTGCATCTTTTTATATGGACAGTTTACGTTCTTCAACTTGTGCTTAATAGGCCACGTCTTTCCTTCCATTTTTAGGCATTCAACTGATCAACCAAACTGCTACCAATTTCCACTTTATTTTTTCGATTTTCCTCTTTAAAAATCAATATCAATCGTTTTTTTTTACCGTGTTTTAACAATACTGGGGATCACCCACCAATTAAGTTCACACCTAAATGATGCTTCACCATCATAAGGACATGTTATTATGCACAAAACACTGCCAAATTTATTTCTCTCCATCTCATCTCTTTCTTCCAAGTTCAAATTTTATCACCAAAATTTAACCCGATATAGACGGGTTTTTTTTAAAAAAAAACGACTTATTTTATACCTTATCTTTTTGTTTTCTTTTTATAGCGTTTCATGGCCGTTCTCTTTTTCACAAGTGAAATCTTACTCTAGTGCTGACTTTCATCTGCACTTTTTCATTTCATTCAGTTACCACTTGAATCTTTCACAGATTTTCAGAATATAAGGGGAAATCTACGTCACATATCTCGGTAATGGTTGAATACAGGTCCACATCATGTTATTGAGCCAGATGATGAACTTTAGAATTAAAGCAATAACCAGGTGGTGGGCCGGGCCAAGATAGCGTAGTTTTTGCCGTTCCCATAGGTTTAGCACGTAATCAAAAAAAATTGACAAATATTATAAAGTCGAAAAATATGTTAATATCAATATTTTTCCACACACTCAAAATCCGTTGGAGTTGAGAATCAACTCCAGTGTAAGTATTTTTTTTGGTATGAATAAAAACGTTACAAACGGGATCCACGAACGAGGCTGCTGACCTCATGTCAATCGCAGGGTCATCGATATTTATAGCTGCGGACGTGGCTGAGGCCATGTACCAGGTAGCTATGCACGGGCCTATGCCCCGCCGTGGAATGATTCGTTGACTTGCATTTTGTAGCAATCATTCTGTCCGGTCTTTAAAAAGATTTGATGATAGGGTTGCAGCACAATTATGCACCACCGAGAAAGAAGCAATTTAGATCGGCCTCGGCTCCGTACGGGGAATTCCCCACTGGCCACTCACTGATATATTTTATTAAACGCGCACAGTGAATTCAATTTTTCGGTCCAACTGTTCAGGATGTTCCAAGACTCGTTCGGCAGTTTTGCGCTACGAATGAAGCTTGGCCGCCACCGGCCTGGCAATAACAGCACATTCACAGAAATCCTATTAGCGTGATTAATATCTATGAGCACATTTTTGAAGAGCGCCCCCAATTTAAACAAAATTGTTTTTTGACATTGTTTATTTTTGCAAAGTTGTGTTGTAATTGTCTAGTAAACTAAACTTGCGAAAGGACAATGCGTATTAATCATGAATTAAGCGATTTGTATTAAATGGGATCCCGATTGTACTACGGAGACTGAAAATGCTAAGTCTATGTCCGTTTCATGATGTGAAATATGTCACCTCAATAAAATTACCTATAATTGTGCTTGCCTTTAACCAACGGAACAACTAATGGTGAGCGTAGACACGTACAATGCGCAATTTCACTGTTATTCCATATTTGGAAGGACGTTTCAAACAGCCGTTGTAATTATTATCGGAGATCTACGTATATTTCTTAAATTACATTATTCCTTACTTTGCGACACAGAGGAGAATTTCGAGTTCTCAAAGCATTTCACAGGTATAGTTACTCGCCAATTACCAATACACTGGTCAAAATCCTCAAACTATTTGGAAAATTTGGGCACTCTTCAAAAAATGCCACTGTTATTGCTTTAATGATATCTTTTGTAATATGCATAGCTGGAGTAATTTGTACGAAACCACTTTTGGTCTTTTAAGTCTGGTTAAGTGTAAGTCTGGTTAATGGCTAACCAAATTCGTAATGATTCCCTGCGGCCTAATTGGAGGATTTTCGGGACTTTTATCAGTGATTCTACATATATTCCTGGACATCCTTAGTAAATCACTTGTTACCAAAAATGTTCAAACGTTAAAATATCATTGGCCTACAAGAGAATCTCTTCGAAACTTTTAATGAACTGACACGAATAAAAAAATCACACTATAGCACCATTTGTAACGCCTCTTGAAATCAGTCTTTTTTAAACAAGTTTGATTAGGAAATATTAAGGGCCGGTTAAGTCAAAGGCGAGTCAGTTTGGGAAGACACTGAGAACCTTCTCGAATTTGCTGCTTGGCGACGGAACTGCCCTGGGGGTTGAGGCCCTTTGCAGCTCCGTTCTTATTGGCCCTAATGTCATACTTAAAGATGGCAACGCTCGCCCCACAGAGCCAGAATCACAATGACTACCTTCAGGATTAGGAAAGAGAGGAGGAATTGCACTTGCTATCAGCGTGTTGCTTAAAGTGATTATTGGTATTAAATCTACGGCACATATAAAATGAACTATCACAAAACAACTTAAACCAGATGTTTTTCATGGCCGTGGAGTATTCCTTGCGACAAAAACTCCAGATTTATTCCGACAAAGGTACACAACTACAGCAATCATGGAAAACTTCCATGTTTATTCCCTGTGGTATATTTGCAAAGCCGCATGCAATACCTGAAACAGAAACCGGCGAAAATATATCACGTGACTTCAGCAAGTTTGCCACAAGCCTCATCTTTGTGAACTTCGTTGGCACAAAAGGATAGGAGCGAAGTTCGTGTTTAAATTTTATTGTCAAAAAAGAACTACACTTTTTGAAACCCCAGTGATTTGAGAAAAATGTAAAGAGGGTTGTTTTAAATATCATATTGTTTTAAAAGTTTTTAGTTGGCATCCATGAAAACTGGACATTTTAAGGGGTCGCGTAATTATTATAGTTTTATCGCAATCGCCTGTAACGCACTGATCTCGATACTTGATTGGCTACGTACACAACAATAATTGTACATTAGATGAATGGAGCCACGGGCGGACATCTTGGTCTATATACGAACACAATAGCATTCCACAGACCCTGTGTAACCAGAAGTTGTATCACCGGTGCCAACGTTTTAAGAGACTGCCATCCATCCGCGCAAATCCAACTTGACTGAGCTCAATGAATTGGCTGGATTCTTTAGTCTGTATGTCGCTTATCTTATTTCACATGTCAATGGAACCAATTTTTGTATAAATGACCGCTCTTAACCACCTGCTTGGCTCTTTTGGATGACCAAATATGGCCGTCAGTCAGTCCCTCAATTACGAAGCCCCGGTTTCCCAATCCATTGTATAGAATCAGTGTTCGAAACCCACTAT
>JAMKCH010012786.1:0-36598 GCA_023653785.1 Ophioderma brevispina
GGGGGGGGGGGGGGGGGGGGGGGGGGGGGGGGGGGGGTTTGTAGGGCCCCTAATGTGGTTTTGATTAAAATGTTGACCCATATTATTCTATCATGATGCAGCTTTTTATTGCCGCGTCTGTTCACAGACATTGCATACCGTGTATTTGCAACAAGCAAGGAGTTTTTGGCTTGTGAGAGCAGGGTAAATACCTCAGCATTCTAGCCGTGCTAAGGCTATATCTGCAGATCCTCCATATCGGTATCTTTTACAGGGCAATAATATATAAGAGCCGTATGGGATCATGGTAATAACTTTTTTGTTGGCCCAACATTTTGCCAATGACCCCTAGCATTAATTTAGTCAGAACCGTGAATTGAACTTGGATTAACCAATCCATGCCAGATATGGGCAGATAGCACACACAATAAATAAGGCATAGCTATAGTTGTGTTCAAGTTACATTCGTCATTTTGCTTTATGGACTAGGGATTTATGGTCAATTCAGACATAGTGGTGATTGATACAGTGTTTGAGGCTTATTTAGTAGTACTGAGCCCAAATTGTAATGTTATTTCCAAGAGACAGGGGCACTTAAGTTTAGATTGGGGAGGGATTTGCATTGCAATGTCAACTTATGGGGCTTGAGACATGAATTTTTGACCAATTTATGGTCTTGGCAACTGAAGTTGTGTCAAATAGTGGTTGTGGAGCTGAGAAACATTTTATTCCAGAGGTGGGGCATGAACCCCCCCCCCCCCCCCCGCGCGATATGAAGCTCAAATTTGGGGAGTTTGGGCCAATGTAGGGTCCTTCAAGTGACCTGGTGGCCTGAGTTTTTCATAATATGTAATGTTTTCACCCTCAAAATGAAAACATATCGCCAAAATGTTGCTTACAAATTTTGAGTTATATCAGTCAAGCCATTAGGATAGTGTGCATTTTGATAGTGGAGAGATGAGGGCACTTACACATCTCTTGTTTAGTTTTTTTCATTTTTTTAAGAAAATCAAATTCCAAAATTCAACGGGCGGGCACTATTAAAAACCTCTATATACCCAGCACCGCCACCATTTTTATTTTAAAAAAAGCAACATATATGTAGACATATCTAAAAAAAGGGCCATGAGAAAAAACCACTGCGTGTACCACTATCAGTGCGGATAAAACTTGTAACCCTGCCGCAGGGTAGCCTGTGGGTAGGTAATCTGTGACTACTTGGTGGTACCTGCGTGGCATCTACTTAAAGAAATTGGCCGTGTAGGAATAGGTAATACTATTTAACAACTTGGCAGGAACAATTTTTTGCCAATGGACAAGAAAAAATCATGGTTTATTGCAGCAAATGTTTTATTAAAAATGATGTTTTGCAGCAAAGTAATATTTGTATTTATATTTCTATTTGTGTTAAAATGCAAGCATTCTTGCAAATTTAACTTATCTTTCGTACAAAAAAAAACCCAATAAATTGCTTGGGAGTAAATGATTACTCTTTGTGTGTGTGTATGATGGATCTTGTCCTGATTTACCCGGAAGTGGTATCGGATTTTGATATCTAGGATAAAAAGACCATATCTTTTCTCATTATCTTTCTGAAATTTGAGCCGTAAAATCCATTTCATTCCCAAAATATAAAGGACAAACCACCGTTTTAAGCTGTTTTAATATTTGACCATAAAAATTAGCACAGTATTGAATAAGGCTCTGCAATATGCCATATTGCTTCTACCATCAAAACCGCAAGTTTGTTTCCCACGGTACTTAACGGGGCGTATGTGCAAGTGTCAGGCTCTCATATCAAGTAGAGAATATAACAGACATAAATCGGAACAAGCACCTTTAAGGAAAGGATTTCACATCAATAGTTACACAGCTAATAATCAAGCCTGTATTGACAGATAAGCATGTGATGATTACAACTGTGCAAATTGAAATTGTGTAGTAAAGACTCTGAGACCCTACATACACTCAGTTCTGTCGATTACAAACCCTACAAGATCGTCATCAGTTATCAAGTTCATCCACTGAAACTGGATGCCATGCTTGTGAAAATGACAAGACACTGTGAGGACCACTGCACAGCAAAACAAAGGTGAATTACTTGGCTTGGCAATTCTATTGTGCAGAAATCAACATCTGACCTAGTCAGGTGTTATTTTGTTGATATCACTGTCATAATACTGGAAGAGGCCAATATTTTTGTGTAATAGTATTTTCACAAATTGAAGCGGCCATGGGGGGGGGGAGGTTTCTGTGATTTGTTGATTTCGCAGCTGCATAATTCTGCATCATACTTGCCATTCACTGTGTAACGTCTCACATGTCTTAAAACTACAGGAGGAAATCTTTTAAGAATACAAATTCTCATTAATTGTCACTTGATCAGTTTGTAGACCAACCTACTGAGAACGTTTGGAAGATGCTATTGGAAAAAGAAGTAACCAAAAAAAAAACGCAAACTTTTTTTTGATTTGCCCGCTATTTTAATTGTTCCCTTATAGAAAACCGTGCTTTGATTTTCCATCCATGCACCAACAGAAATAACCTAATCATCATCTTAGACGTATTCGGCTTCATTCCTTCAGGGGTATTTATACGGTGGTAAGCATTCCATATGCAAAAAACAGGGTTTGAAAAAAATTGGGGGCACTTCTTTCTCTGGAAATGTCCTCACGTCTCTTTACTAAGTCCTTGTTATAGTCGTATCTGGATTTTGTGAAAGTGCCAAACTAAATTTGGGTGCAAAAAATATAACTACTTATAGAGTACTCTGAATTATATTTTTAAGCATTATTTTTTTTTTCACAGATACATACCTTACATATAGTCCAATGCAGTTTCAGTTCCATCTGTGCTAATTTAGCAGATGGATCAGCTAGCAGGATAAAAATAGGAACAGCATAGAATTGGTTAATTTCACATCACCTGAGATTCTATTTCATCGGCATCCAGCACAAGTAACCAATAATAATTAATACTACTATACCATGAAGTTTTATTGATAAGATTAATTAATAATTAATACTGGAGGTACTTTCACTTGTATTGGCTTTTATTGACTTACCTCATAAGATAATTTTAGGGTCTGATTTAAAGGCCGACTCAAGATTTCAAATATAATTTTTTGTGTGTAGCACTAAATAGTCACCTAGAACGAAGATAGTCACGCCAAAATGCTAATTCCTAAGTTACCGATGAACGAATTTTTGGTTTTTCTGCGTAAAATTTATGTACAGTATGACAGTGCCATCAGGATTACCGTGTATTTAACAAAACTTCCGATCCAGGAATGCACACTGGCTAGAACTCCTCAATTGTTTCAAAATTATCTTACTGGTTTTACCCACTGTAGGATCATTGTTTCCATAGTTTCCCATAAATTTGTAGTCTTAGGATAACTGCATGTAATAACACTGTTGGAAGGGGTGGATCTTTGAATGGGGAATCCAGGCAGGGTCCATAGTAATTAATGAAAAAAAATTTGACTCTCTGGAACAGTTAACATATAGCGGCAGTTTCACTTTTTGTTAAGAATGTAGATTTTTTTATTTACTTTGTGTTTTAGTGATCAACCCTAGTGGTTGTCCCTCCCGTTTACTTACTCGGCTTGGGTGGGTGCCAGCTGATGAAACAATATAATGTGGTTGTTTGGAATTATTCAGATGCCTGTTTTGATTGATGCCTGTGAAGTGTTAACTATTAGAGTGTCTCAAAATATTCATGGCGATTTTCCATTAAGGCCAGGTTACAAGGTGATTGGGTGTGTTTCAGAGGGTGTTTGGGGGGGGGGAGGGGAGTCGAAGGTGGGGGGCGGGGGGGGGGCCCACAATGCATTGCCTTGTAGCCTATCTGTCCAAAAGCACATGTCATTACTTAAGATCGAAAGGTGTTTCAAGAATGTTTACAGACCCTCCACACATTGCATGATACATGCAAACAATCCTATACTAGCACCTTGTGTGCTAAATGATTGTATAATTCTGGTTATTGTTTTATGTATTCAGAATAGGATTTTTGTGGGATCTCTTTACCTTTATTAAAAGTGGAATTTCCCAAAACCATTGTATGGTGGGATGGACTCTGGTGTATTGGTGGATGGACTTTAAAACAACCCTCAGGGTGTGTGTGTTTGACCAACTCATCTTATAGGTCTGCAGGGTTAACTTCCCTGAGTGTGTTTGTTTATGTCTCATCTCGTAAGCACCGCCCAATTTTCATCGATGACAACATTTTCAGAATAACATTGCCAATATCGATGACGTTGCCCGTTAAAATTACCATATCGATTTTTTGCACGGCCTACTTAGCATACGATTCAAGCAAAATAGTTCACTCGAGGAAGTGCTTGACAGCTGCGAGTGTGAGTGAGTCCGTATGGTATGTAAAAAAAAAAGAGATGGCAGTGGCCTAGTTTGTACCCGCTCTGCAGAATAAAGTCCCAGTAAAGTTATTCCCACCTTTCCTGCACAACACACTGAATAATGAGATTAGACTAGGGCATACATCAATCATTTTATCAAATTATTCGATACTGCAAGTAACCAGTCAAAATTGCCACTCACATACATGACAGTGATTTTGAACATTTAAATTTAAAATTATTTAGGATGAATCCTGACCCGCGTTTCATCATGCCACACAAATGTGACGTGTGGCGTGGCGAACATCCCAAAATTCCATCCAGAATGAAGTTAGTTCACAAAATCACGCCGAGAATTTTAGGGACACTCACCTCCTAGTCTAAACATGAACTTACCATCGGGAACTTACCATGTCTTTGACAGGCACCTCCAACATACGCACAATTTCGCGCCGAACCATGGCAGGCTGAACGATCAATGACTATTGTGTACACGATACAACATCGTTCACTACATACGTAAATTCACATTTATAGTAAACTATCACTCAGTACATTACCGTAGCTTCAAATACATCTCATAGTCATACTCCAGCACAGTACCAACCTACCGTAACGTCGGTGTAGCCCGCCTCAATAATGCCTACACCGGGACCTACACAGTGACAACACCGTTGCGATGCATGTATTCCCACCATGATTTTTCACCTTCATCACTCGTCGGCCGTTTTCCCGCAGCACCAACAGTGGTTTTTGGTCATTTTACATTTCCAGCTAGCTTGGATCATGGGATCCTGGGCTGTATTCCGCTTTGTTTTTGATCGGTTTACAAAACCCAAGAATTGATTGTTATTGCTCAGTTCCAATAAACTTGTATTCTAGGAACTTTTTAAAGCGAAAGATGAGACTCATCATTGACCAATCAATGATCGCTATAGTTTCAGAAGAAATATCCCGAAAATCAATGAGTAACAAAAAAAGGAAATATTTGCGAAAAGGCTTTGATTTACGACTCAACTTTGAGCGGGGAAGTCCAGAGAGGGCGGACTCACCCCAAATGTGAAATAATATCAGATCCTTGATAAAAGGCTAGTTATGCTCTTACAACAGGTAATATGGTAGGGAGGGTCCCTTGTTTTTTGGCTTACGAATAGTCTATAAGAGAGTGCTGGTTGATAGATCCAATATGTGCATATATTCAAACTTTAATTTCCCATTACTCCCAGTAGAAAACAAAACATTATAAATATATGGGAGGAGTTGATCAAAAGGTCTATAGGGCCCAACACTCACCCCCTTGGAATACATTAACACCAAGAAACAGGGCATAACTATCAAGACCCGTCACAGAAAGTGTTACACTTGTAACACGTGTAACACATTTCTTTGTAGACGACACAATCATAAGTCGACCTCTTGGTTCACTGTAGTTGCCTGGCGAACTCTTTGCTGCATTGTGAGTAAGGTCTCTACCAATAAACAGGGAACCATTTTTTGCATCAAGGTCATTAATTAGATATACAGAACCACATGTACTTATGTGTAGCCTGATGTTTAGGTTTTGGCTAGAGTGACCCTCGTTTCTTTCATATAGCAAGCCTGTAATTTACCCTAGTATAGGTATGCATAACAATTTGTGTACAACAATGAGTATGTTACCTCTTAATTTAGAAAGTTTTCTTTGAATGACTACTAAAAAATTATCGTTTTTCCGTTGATGCCCACTTCATTTTTAATGAACTACTTGTGGTATGTGTAAATTTGTGTGTTGTGTGTTTTTGCATATGTGCATTGTGTGTGTGGAATTGGAAATTAAATGTTCATGTAACAAGTATTTAAAAAAACTGTGGCGGGTCCCGCCAGGCATAATTTTTACAAGAAATAATAACAAACATTAAAAAGCATGTAAAGGAGTAGATGGTTTCTAGTTTAAGATTTGCACTTTTATTAGCAACGTGTACAAAAAAATCTCATCCTGAAATTTAAAGTAGAATTTTGATACATGAGCATAAGGATTGCATTAGAACGATCACCTTGTTGTACACAACTTGATCTCCCGTTGACCTTTGACCTTGGTGTGTGACATTTTGAACCCTCACATAGTTTAAGCTTTAACCTTTAACATATGTTCCACCTTCCTGTCATTTTCAAAAAAGACAGTATAAAAACTCCCAATTGGTCGCAAATGTGTTAAACTGAATCCCCCAGTTATAAGCTTTCTTTACATAGGTTACACCTTCCTGTCTTTCAAATAAAGAAAATAGAAAATGCCATTGGGTGTCAAATGTTGTTTAAAACTGACTCCCCAGTTAATAACTTTTATTTAACATAGGTTCCAACAACCGTTCCTGTCTTAAATAAAGAAAATAGAAAAAACGCCCAAGTGGGCTCAAAATGTGTTAAACTGAATCCCCAATTATAAGCTTTAATTTAACATAGGGTTCACCTTCCCTTCATTTCAATAAAGAAATAAAAAACGCCCAATTGGGCGCAAAATGTGTTTAAAAATGAATCCCCAAGTTATTAAGCTTAATTTTAACATAGGTAATACCCTTCCCTATCATTTTCAAATAAGAAAATAGGAAAAAACGCCCAATTTGGGCGAAAATTTAAAACTGAATCCCCCAGTTATAAGCTTTAATTAACATAGGTTACACCTTCCTTTCCTTTTTCAATAAATGAAATACAAAAACGCCCAATTGGGCTCAAAATGTGTTTAAACTGCATCTCCAGTTTTAATAAGCTTTAATTTTAACTAGGTTACGCCTTCCTATCATTTCAAGATAAAGAAAATAGAACAAAACGCCCAATTTGGGGCGCAAAATGTGTTAAAATTGATCCCCAAGTTATAAGCTTTAATTTAACATAGTTTTCACCTTGCCGTCATTTCAAATAAAAGAAAATAGAAAAGCGCCCAATTGGGCGCAATGTGTTAAAAACCGAATCCCCAATTTATCAGCTTTATATTAACATATGTTAATCAACCTTCCTGTCATTTCAAATAAGAAAATAGAAAAAACGCCCATTGGGCGCAAAATGTGTTGAAGAGTGATCCCCAAGTTATAATCTTCAATTTAACATAGGTTTACCCTTCCTATCATTTCAAATACAAATACAAAACCGCCCAATGGGGCGCAAAATGTGTTAAAATGAAGTCCCAATTTTATAAGCTTTAATTTAACATAGCTTTACAAACCCTTCCTATCATTCCAAATATGAAAATAGAAAAAACGCCCAATTGGCCGCAAATGTGTTAAACTGAATCCCCAATTTATCAGCTTTAATTTAATACATAAGTTACACCGTCCTATCATTTCAAATATAGAAAAAACGCCCAATTGGGCGCAACATTTTAACCGAATCCCCCCAATTTATAAGCTTTGATTTAACATAGGTTACACCTTCGTGTCATTTCAAATAAATAAATAGAAAAAACCCCACTTGGGGCGCAAAATGTGTTACAACTGAATCTTCCAGTTATAAGCTTAATTTAACCGAGGTTACGCCTTCTATCCCTACTCATTTAAAATTAAGAAAATATAAAAGTACGTCCCAAATTGTCGCAAAATGTGTTAAAACTGAATCCCCAAGTTTATAGCTTTAATTTAACATAGCTACACCTTTCCGTCATTTTCAAATAAGAAATAAAAAAGCGCCCAATTGGGCGCAAAATGTGTTAAAACCGAATCCCAATTAATAAGCTTTAATTAACATAGGTTACACCTTCCTGTCATTTCAATAAGAAAATAGAAAAAACGCCATTGGGCGCAAAATGTGTTACAACTGAAGCCCCTACGTTATAAGCTTTAATTAACATAGGTTACACCTTCCTGTCATTTCAAATAAGAAAATAGAAAAAAAAACGCCCAATTGGGCGCAAAATGTGTTAAGATTGAATCCCCAAGTTTATATAGCTTAATTTTAACATAGTTTACACCTTACTATCATTTCACCAAATAAAGAAAATAGAACAAAAACGCCCAATTGGGCGCAAATGTTAAAACTGAATTCTCAAATTTTAAGCTTTATTTAATGTAGGTTACACCTTCCTGTCATTTCAAATAAAGAATGTTACCTTCCCTCAACTTCTCCTTATGCCTAAATAATATCACACAATACATGGTAAAGCTTTCAATCATTACGTATATACTCTACATGGCCTGATCACTTTCTTACCTACACCTCTCCTATTTGTTACTCACCCTTTATCATCCCCTGCAAACGTTTTAAAAAAACCAACTCCATTCAAAAGCAGTCTTCACAGAGACTAAATCAAAGAAATGCTTTTTTAAGAGGCCATTCAAACATGCAATGAGTTATTCTTTTGTCTGAAAATTGCAAATCGCATTACCCACCAACACTAAAACTCCAAAATTAATAGTAGTATGTAGATCATTTTCCATAAAGAAAACATTTAATGAATTGACCTTCAGCTATAGAATAGACTCCTTCGCAATTTTGAGAACAGGGGTTTCTATAGTCGGGTCGCTAAGGTGACCCGACAAAAAATGTGGTACATCAAAATTAAAAATTTTCAAAAAATGGGTATTACAGCAAAACATTAAATGTACAGGTTGGGGGGGGAGTTCTCAACTTGGGAGGAAGTATGGTTATATAGCCACTTATAAGTCGCTCATTCCAGGCTCTTTTTCGTTTCCATGACCCCCATTTTAGGACCATTTCCAGAGAGCCTACTTTTCATGTCCAAAGCCACATTCTTAACAAATTTTCCTTTCACAACCCCTCAACAAGTAGCTGGAATGGGAGGGGAATCCAAGCTTATTTTCTTAAATTTTCTGACAACCTAGTTTTCGGAGACCCCCATTTTTGGGCTCACATCAGCCCTCCCCCCAAATTCATTTTTCTTCAAAGTTTGTAAATAAGTTGAGAAAACACAGTTAATGATTACTGTAAATAATTTTCTGTTAACTATCTCCCTGGCCTGGTCCATACACAAGCCCTTCCTAATCTCAATGTCATCTATTTTTTTACTGTTTTTAATTCCCTGGAATACCCTACCTTGTTCCAAAATTAGGTTGTTTTAACCTATATTAGTTAGTCTTGTAGCGTTTTTGCTGCTCCTGGTTGATGCATACGACTGAAATCAGTGTTTGAGAGGACAAAAGTCGTATTCCAGGGTGGGATGGATTTGCTGGTTGATGGGTGGGGGTAGTCAGGTAATTGATGAATACAGGATCCAATGGGGTTGGGTGATGGTTGGTTGAGCCATTGGTTGATGGAATAGTGGCGTCAGCAGGGGATTCAAGTTTGTTTGCCAGTAGTATAGGCCACATGCATTTAAATTTGGAGCATTTTACTGTATTTTGTTGTTGTTTTTTTCTTTTATTTATGAGGAGATTTTGCATGTTAAGACAAATACAGATGATAGAATGTTTCAATTTTATATAAGATATCCAAAGTGATCCAAAATCAATAAGTTTTTGTTTAAATAAACTCATAATTGGACAATCAGTATTATTGGCAACTGTCTTACGTGCCAGTTAGGCCATTGACCCTTTCTGGAGCCCTTCAATTTTTTTTTTAATTAAAAATAAAAAGTGCAATTTTACATAGTGTAGAACCGATCAATCGGAGGTTCTGAATCGTCGGGCCGATTTTAAGCTTTTCGGATCTGAATCGGAATCGGCAAAAAATTCCCTCCCTCCCGATCTCATGAACCCGTCCCAAACAGTTACTACCAAAGCCTAGAAACACCGCAAAATCTCATTTCAAACTCACCTCACCTTATCTGCCAAATGAAGACCTTAAGCCCAAGTTTTTTATTTAAGGATGATGGCCCGATTTAAGGATATGAGTTTTCATCTTGATAGATTGGCCTTCACTCCAAAACCCCATCTGTAAATTTTTCATTTCGCAGCCGATATTTCAATCCGTTTTGATTCGAGAGCTAAAAACGTACTTTATACCCCATAGAGACTGTGAAAGAATTAATATTTGTCGCCAACATGAGGCACATGTTTCGTTCATAACTTCCAAACCAACATCATTTGGCTCTCAGATTTCACAGGTTAACGAGAAAAAATATAGCTTTCCCTTCTGATACAAAATGTTGACCAATTCCGGTAAAAATCTTGGCTCTTGGGACGAGGCTATTGCCGATCGGGCCATGGACCATTTAATAGATATACTCAATCTGCTTAGAACCAACCTGAGTCATCAGACAAACATCCAATTCTATGACTAGCAACAAATATGTAGCGTCGTGTGTGTTTTGCATTCACAACGTTTAAGTTTACATGAATTTCTTGATGAGATTAAACAACGTTCCTTATTGGCTTCTGTATTTTTTTCATCTTTATTAAATTTATGCAAGTTTGTTTGAATAAAAGTTGTGACAAACCGTTTTAACACAGTATAACAACATAGCATAGTTTTTTTTATCGTAAATTTATAAAGGTATATGATTTTTCATTGTTACTTATTTACCAATTTGGAGAAATAGTCTAGAATATTTCTAGAATACACAACTTTCAACCCATCATTCATTGCGCGAACCCGAAGTCAACAATTCAAATATGGCTGCCCGGTCGACTGCAGTGACAATGTTAATGGAGGGAGTATCATGGAGCTCAAAACCCTGGGAAATATTTTTTTTTTCATGTTTCTGTGTAAAACCTGTTCACATTTCAAGTAGATTGTACTTTCTGTACTACAATTATCAGTCAATGTAATTGAATTCATTATAGCGTAAGTAATTAACAAAGTTCAGAGAGCAAATTTTACAGTTCAGAAACATGTGCAAACCATACGGGTCACTGACATCACCGGAGAATCGGTATCTGAATCTGGATCGGCCTATCAAAACCACATGATCGGAGATCGGGCCGATTCAGAAGCATGTGGATCGGTCTACACTAATTTTACATTTAGGTTTTTAACTACTGTGAACAAACTTGATTTTTTTTTTTGTTTGGCCTTACCTAATGAACAATTTTCCTGGCTATAGGCCCTATATCCCAAACATTCTTTTCGGAAAAAGACTACATACGACGATCACCGCAAACGTGGTCGCATCATTTATTTTCTTGTTAGTCTAGGGCAATTCCCCCCAAACAAACGGTCCGCTCCGTGATTTTTGAAAAGTTGGAAAAAATGCAGTTAATGGACTTTAGGATATGGGAATTGTCACTAATTGGTTTGTTTCACAACCGCATTGCCACAACCAACCCACACCTCTGGAGTAAGCCACAGCATCCTTGATGCTCTTCTTTATAATGCTGGGGGTGGAGGATTTGTAGTACCAACTCATCTTATATGCCTGCTGGGTTTAACCTTCCCTGATGTGTGGTTGTGTTATGATCTACCACAGGTATATAGTAGGGAGGGGTCATTATTTCCTAATGTTGGAGGTGGAGAAATTGGAGGGAAACTCATTTTGTTTGTGCGTTAGAGGGGGAACCTGAAATTTTTCATCAGAAAAAAGGGTAACCCAAACTTTAGAATGTAGAAATTTTGGCATATTACATGACCTACCCTGTGCACCTATTCAAAGCACATTAATCTACTCTGTATCACATGGCTTTATTCTGTTACAGAAAAGCATCATGATCCAAATTGTAGGTATTAAGGGTATAATGTAATTTATGCCAAAATTAAAAAATGGAATTGTAAATTTTTTTTTAGTGAAGCAAAGGGGAATGCAATTTTGTTCCCCATTTCTCTCCATTCCCTCCCCTGGCGTAAATAATGACTGTTCCCTAAAACGTCTAAAAAAGATGTTTAGCCTTGTTGTATCTCTCCCCATTTTGGTGCTGATAGATCCAAGTAGAAGTGAGCATTAAGTTTTCATCACATTCACTACATTGGAGGGAGCGTGTAAATCAGATAAATTGTAGATAAGTGATAAGTAGTGAATGTTGTCAGCAATATTGAGTGTTTATTTGAGAGGCATCAAGAGAATAAGCTGGATGTGTGTTAATATGTACTGAAAAGAGTGCCCAATTTGTAGTTTTTAATATTTTAAGAGTTGGTTCGTGCTTGTAGTGGTGGTGCTTACAAGGTTTTGATTGTCATTGGGATTTCTTTCAAAATGTTCATTGTGGCATTCTTGTTTAGAAGGGGATGGTTTGCAGAGGCATAGCCCGGAATCTGAATTAAGACGGGGGTGGGGCTGAGAAAAATTGGGGGTATCTATCATAAAGTGTAGCGAGCGAAGCGAGCAGAGGGTTCCTCGCGGTGTGGAGTCCAGGCCCGCTTAAGGGCCCCAGTGGGGTCCAGGGGCAAAGCCCCGGTGGGGTTCGGAGGCGCCCCTGAAGCTCTGGGGGTTTCAAATGTGTTCAAAGGCCCCGTAAGCCTATTTTTGTTTTTTCTAGCATCACTGTTTTTTTTCACCATTCAAGTGTGACCAAAATAAGTCCTCTAGAGCGTTCAATCTTTTTACTGGCAATTACAATTTATATATTATTTATAGTTGTACTCACCTTATTCCTCTTCATGATTATGACCACTGACCCTGTAAACGTATGTCGTTTTCCAAATTGAATTGAACACTTGCGATGAGGGTGCTAGTTATGTGTCAGACCCATCACCCCTCCCTTCCACACGTCTCGATCCGTGCCGCACCCTGTAGATTTTTATATTTTTGATACGCCTTTTAACGCGTATACTAGGTGGTACAACAGCGAATGTTTGGTCGGATGCCCCTAATCGTGTTTTATTAACTTAATTTACGGGGTCTTTTTTGTGCTCTTTTCCCTCTTTTTTTTTTTTTTTTTAACGGGGGGCGCGCCCCTTAGCCCCCTGGCACGCGCCTGGGTTTCATCATTCATATATTCGACCCTAGTTTTTGTACATAAGTTTTTTTTTCTGTGCAAAAAAACTGAATGGCTATGATTGAAATTTCATTTTTTTGTGTCGCCTGCCCTAAGGCAGGAAGACACATATGGATCACTTTGTCCACTGTGTTGTTGTTTTTGTTGATGAGGTCTGTTGATGTCTGTTGTGAAAAAGGGGTTAACTTTGCATGTCATATCCATTTACTTTGATGGATTTAAACCAAACTTGGCCCGGGTCACATTGCAATCCCCCACTTTTGAATGGGTCAAAGGTCCTGCCAGGTCAAAGGTCATGTGAGGTCAAGTTGGTAAAATAGGCTGAAAATGTAAATTGACCCTCAAATGAAAATTTGAAGTTCAATTGTGAACCAAACTTGAAATCATAGGTCAACATGGATCCCGCATTTGTTTGATGAGGTCCAAGTCACATGCCAAGGTCCAACAGGTCCTGTGGAGGTAAAGTTTTAAAATAGGCTGAAAATGTAAAATTGACCCTCAGACTGAAAAGTTGAAGTTGTCATTGGAACCAACTGAATCATAGTGCACATGGGATCTCATGTGTTGATGAGTTTTCAAAAGGTCACTATCAAGGTCCCACAGGCCCTGTTTAGGTCATCATCATTTACAGACCGCGACGGCAGGTGACCCAAGCGGTCCGGAGGCCGAGTATTTTTTGCTTCAAGCATATTCCATGTTCTGAAAATGCAAAAACGGTGTTTTGATTATTTGTCACATTTTCATATTGGTTTTTTGTACTGATGTACATATTGGGAAGAGGCCTCGATATTGGGGTCTCAAAACCTCAACAATGTGCAGTTGCAGAATTAATGGTTCCCAGAATTCCATAGTCGGAATTTCCAATGACATTGCAGCAACCCATGCAATCAATGCCTTCCACATTCCCATGGCGATGTTTTCATCATGCAGGCCACGGGTTATCAATCAAAATTTTCAAACCTTTTGCGTAATCGTCAGGGGCATGGAGCCCCCACTTATTTTTTTGTTCCATTCATGTCTTATCAATCGTCATTTTATTGAACCTTACCTGTCAGCACATGTTCACCCTCGGTTTGAAATAGCAGCATTTGAAATCCACTTATATGCATGTGTACTTGCATCGGGGTGCCCGTCATCAGAACATTTTTACTATGATTCTGGGAAACCGGTAATCCACAATTTAATATACAAATCAAATCAGGTTGCCAATATGGGATATCTTTTACATCCTCTGGGACTTGGTGCTAATCTATAAATTGTAGCCCTTGTGAGGTGTCATATCAACATTTTATTTATTATAAAAAAATTAAAAAAATTTTATATCAATAATGCTATTGAACTAATATGTGTATGAATAATTTGGTGCCAAATATTATTGATATATACACACTCACTATAGGTTGTATTAAAGCGTTGTTGCAGTATTCAAAGGAAATCCTATAGAGCATAGCTATTTTCATCTCGCTGTGCATACATTTACATCGGCATTGATGCTCCCGATCTTGTAGCTAAATGTGGCAGTGAGTGATGTGTGCACAGTATTAAATTTACAGTTTATATAGTCCATAATTTTTTGTTTGTCTTGGTGCAATGTTGTTGCATATTTCCTCGTAATTGCTGGTGCTGATTATCGTGTTAATTTATGTATTTGAATTCACATAACTTGAGGTGGAAATTTTCTAATTCTGGAATTATTTTACTTTTACAGATATATTTTTTTTGCAGAAATTGCAGTTTGCAAAGACAAAGTACAGCAAAAAAAATTATCATCAATATCATAGGTTTATTTTTAAAGGGTCTTTCATGTTTGTGTTTTCATGAGTAGCAAGTAGAGTGTTGAATTTAAAAGCCCCAAAATATTTTTGACCCATTGTGAAGTATGTTTGGCTGGTTGGAAAACCTAAATTCAACACACGCACATATGTTCAGCCCGGTAAAATACTCAAATGAACTCTGAAAATATTTACCTTATATAAAACATTTTTTTTTCTTTACAATAAAAGTCAAGTAATTGTGCGGTTTTTGCATCAATTTATGCTCCTTCTGTTCAGCAGAGGTGTAGCTGCATGGGGCTTTTGTCTCCCTGTTAAAGATACGTGAGGAACTGTTTCCGAAGAAGCGCCCCCACCGTCTTTATGTAATAAGATGATGATTTAGTATTTCTGTTGTGGCACAACAGAAATTCAAAGCAATGGTTTTTCTTTCTATGGGGATGATTAGATGTCAGGCAAGTGCAAAACAAGGTTTTGCGGTTTTTCTTTTTGTACTTGTTGTTTCACAAATCTTCAAAACATTCTTCGTTAGATGGTCCATAATATCCCAAAAAAGCTCTCCTGTCCTTTAAAGGCTTTCCGGCCAACCCCCCCCCCCCGCCCCCCCCATGGCAAAAAGAATAGAATCCCCTCTATTATGATTTAATGTGAATAAGATAATGTTACCTTATAAAGTATGAGAAAAAAATCCGCCCCTCTAAATTTTACCCTTAGCCCTCTTGCCATCCCCAAACTGCACTGGTTTATCTATAGCCTACCTCTGGTATACATGTACACTTCTCAAATAGACCACTACCCAAAGTTTCATGTACCGTATTTGACCTAATGGTGTATTGATGCTTAGATAAGAGTTTTTTGGGGGAGGCACTTATTAGGGTGCACTTTCATGAAGTCAATCACGTGCAGACCGCAAAGAATCCCTTCCTCAATTCACTCCTTAAATGATGAGATAGATGAATAGAGAAAAACTAGCTGCTTGAGCAGTTTTAGAGAGATTTATTGTGGTGTCCAATTGAACTCATGGTTCAAGATTGTGGGTTCGAGTCCTGATTAGGTAGGCCATGTGGTATGGCACCTTGAGGCAAGGCACTTTACCTCCCCTCTCTCTCTCCCTCTCTCTCCGCCCTCCCCTCTCCCCCTTGCCAAACCGTAATAGTGGGGACTCCCCTCTATGCAAAGGGTAGTGAGAAACCTCTAACCCATGGGAATATCATGTTTTAATGCTTAAATATTGGCTAGCGCCCCTATTTCTATTTGAAATGATTGGCTCTCACTATGTTTTCCATCATCTTTCTCATAGTGGGGACCTGTTAGTTCTTTTAATAACCCCCTATGTGGGGGGTCCCATGGTCCCCACCATTCACAAAGTCTTTCGCACCTCACCCATCTCTCTCGATCCACGTCTCTCAAACTGTGTAAATGACCTAGCCTCATGGACTTTGTAGTGACCCCGACTAAGACGGAAAGACATCTTCTCCACAAATGTATCAACTCGTAAAAGTGGGGGGCATCAAATATCTCCCATCCCCACTATGCATTTGGGTCCCCACTTTAACAGTGAAAAAAGTGAATGTCCTCAAAATGTCCCCCACATCTCCGGTTTCACAAGTTCTCTCCTCTTTCTCTTTCCCCCTCTCTCTCTCTCTCTTTCCCCCTCTCTCTCTCCTCCCCCCTCTCTCTCTCTCTCTCCTCCTCTCCTCTCTCCTCCCCCCTCTCTTTCTCTCTCCTCCCTCTCTTTCTCTCGGCATTTTTCATTAGCAAGTATTTCCGGATCCAACCCTATTAAGAGAAGGAGAATTAGTCATGCAGGCAGAAAAAGGAGGATTGCAGTGATTTCAAACCGTATGATTGTCAATTGGGGTTTTAATGCAACTTCTTAAATCCTGGGGTTGTTCAGTCAAGTGGGGCTAACTTCACAATACTCATTTCTTCCCCCACAAATGAGGTGTCAACATACGCATAAAAAACAGCGCGTCCAATTATACCCCATAATGTTATACTCGGAATAAATCATTTGAACTTGAATACATTTCAGGGGGGGAGTTACTTTTTTGGGGGTGTTTTTGTTCTATTTGAGCCATTTTGTATATTGGAAGAAATGGACCAATCTATGTCTGGTTAGGTCTCCCACCCAGCCTTCAGTACCTGCAAAATAGAGAAAATGGTTTGCCACCTGACATGAAATCTATAAAATTACTATTTGTGGCCCAAAAAATGAACAAATGAAGTCAAATGGTCATACGTTTTACAGCATGTGGACATGACTTGATTTCTACACAAGATACACTGAAATCACAACAAAACAAATCACCTGGAATTTGACTTAAGCAAAAACACACTTTTTGAAGATTTTTGTCACAGTTGTGTTGTTACTAGCTAGTGAACTGTACCTGTGAACGGTTATTCTTAACTTGCATATTTGTCATTAAGAAGGGTCTTGTAATTAGAATCGGTGAATCCCCTATTGTTATTATGGTGGCGCTGGAACACCAAAAATTTCTGTCTGTCAATTACAAATAGCACCACCTCATTAAATAAACTCTAACTTTAACTTCCCATGAGCAATGGAGCAGCTAATTGATAAGTGCAGACACATGTGGTTCTTTTCCCGTCTATTTTACTATTCAAGGACAGTTCCACAGCCATTGACTTTATTATTGGGGTCGTCGATATAATTATTCTAATAACAAGATACCTTCTGTATACAAAACCTTGTGAAAGATTAAGAAGTATTCCACAGATGAATATTAATTTCAAATGGAATATTTTTTTTATTTTGAAGTGAAAATTGAACACACACCCCCTCTGTGGAAGATTTGTAGAAAGTCCTCCATGTCACGTGTGGGACCCTATGTGACCCACGCGGCCCTAGAGGCAATATGTTAAACTTTCAATGGACATGAGGCCGAGGAGTTTTTCTGCAGTACAAATTTCTCTAAATTTGCACTTGATTGTTTGTGGAACACCTATTGAAATATTACAAATATTTTTGTACAAACAATTAACAAGAAAAATCAGATGTGTTTTTAATCATCTGTCCAAATCTTGTATTTTTTTTTGTTGTTCATGACAGAAAATACTGAATTGTCTTTTTATAACATAAGGCCATTGTTTATTATTCAACTTCAAGTGTGATATCCATGCAGTGTGGCCAAGACCCTAATCTTTTTTCTGGGGGGGCCAAGTGATACTTTTTTTGGTTGGGGCCAAAATTAAATTCGGGGAGGGTGGGGAATTCTCAAATATTTGGAGATTTTTTAACCCAATTTTGGTTTGGGGCCGTCAAAATTGTCTGAGTTTGCCAGGACTGACCCTCATTTTTTTCTTTGCACACACCAGGGGGGGGGGGGGGGGGCAAACTAGGGACAAGAACAGAAATCCCCCCATGCCCCCCGTGGCGGCCGCCACTGGTGATATATACATTGGTAAGCGTTGCTCATATCCTGGTTCAATAAAAAATGGGGGTGCTTCTCTGGAATGGCCCCACGTTTCTTGAATGGCCCATTCAACCATACTGAAAATGAAAAAGAAAGTAACCAACCAAAAATAGAACATCTCTCCATCACATGAATTCCAATGTTTTCATTTCATCCAATTTAAAATGCCATGATTAGAAAGGATCTCATGATGACAAATCTAAATGACTACTTTTCCACATTTACTTTTACCTATTATTTAGCACGTCTATAGAAAACGTGTCATCTATCAGTGTGACCTGATCCTCCAGTTATCTATTATTCCAGCAGTACAACAATTAGTTCTGACAGTATTGTGACTGTGTTGATTACAAACCTTCCTCCTGGTTTAATTGCTGTACATAGTAACTTAATTTCGCAGCCTCAAAAAAATTCACAAATGGCTAAAAAAATTCACAAATGCCTACAAAAATGCACAATTATGCAGCCCTGAATGTTCATAAATTCTAACCAGTCTTCCTTTTTATTAGATTCTAATTAGGAAATCAATTTGCAGTGTTCAAGTATTTGTTCACAAATGAAAATTAAAATAAATTAGTACAATTCCATTCCCAATTCTTAAGCACTTGAGATTGTTTACGCAATTGGTTCTTAGCCATCTGATACGAGACGATATCACACGATACAGCGCGTACGCATACGCACTGCTCAGGTCAATCGAAGGCACATACTGCCACATAGTAAGAACGGACTGATCGATTTAGAAATCTGTGTTAGTTCGTTGGATAAAATCTATCATAATATTAGTGATATGTTACTTATATAGGTTCTTATTTTGCTAACGAGTGTTAACGAATGAGAATAAAGGTATTGTTTTTAGCCTCTGCCGTGTATCTATCGTGTCATATCACATGGGCGACAGCACTATTTAAGCGTAAAACAACTCGGCTGCGCCTCGTTCTACCTAAAACAATGCTGTCGTCCGTGTGATATGACACGATAAACAGCAGAGGCTAAAAACAATACCTTTATTCTCTAAAAATAAAATGTTGCAAACTAAGTATTACAGTACCATGTCATGAATATTTATTATTTTAGGTGCGAGTAGTTCTCAGAAGTGTGTACTTGGTTGTGCAAAAGAGATACTGGTTTACTCGCATTATTAAGATTTCCTTGAGTTAGGACTACTAGTTGTTAGCTTCATTGAACAATGGGATTTTTTCTGCTATTTTAGGACCAAGTATAAAAATAAGTCTGACATCACAGCATAAAAGCAGTCTTAAGCTGCTTTCCCTTTCTAACTGTAAAGGTGCAACAAGAGATTTTTGAAGCACCCAAATATTGTGTCATAATGGTAATTTCACATAGACTAGACACTCACCTTACCTTGTATGTGGCTACAGAAATGCCTTAAAAGACAGAAAAAGGTGATTCTGATTTGCTTGTATTTCAATATAAAACAGGCTGAATTTTGTATTTGCTCCTATACGAAATTAGAAATTTTCCAATTTTTGTACCAAAGAAACATTTCTCAGCTTAATCCTTTCAGATGGGGTTATTTTGATGGAAAGCTTTACATCAGGGCAAAAATCAGAACTTTTGATTTTTTTTAGGGACACCTGATATGCGAAATCTCTTGTTGCACCTTTAAGGTTCACCACCCGATTACAACATATAGTTTGCCTGTGTTTTAGGGGAAAGGTGATTGCCAAAATAAGCTTTTAGTATCATAATGGAAAAGAATTCAGCCAAGATATTAATAAGATAAGATGAGAAATTGCAAGTTTTCTAATGATGCCCAAGTCGCAGGTTTGATGGAGTGGGTGATGCAGTCGAGGCTGAGAATCGGGTAGTGCTTTTTGTGTTGTCTGCAAGAATTGCAGAAGGCACATAGGGATTACTCTGGTCGTATGTCTGTGTGTTTGTGTGTCTGTGTGTGTCTGTGTCTGTGGTCAAATGTTAACCCTTAATATATTGCATGCCGTATGAGTTCCGTAAGGGCTACGATGATGTAACTAGGTGGAAAGGAGGGGGAGGGTGGGGTGACCTCATGTGACCTTGCTGACCTCATGTGACCTTTGGCCCCTCTACCAACCATGACAGCAGACGACACTCACAGTCCGGGGACCGCGATGTATTTTTTAATGTATTATAGGCTGTTAACGCTCTAAGATTAATTAATCGTAAACTTTTCAGGAACCCCAAAGCCTAATCCTAACTCTTTCTACAAGTAGGTTAACCCTTGCCGTTAAAAATACCAATAACCCAGATCCATTTAACCGTTCCAGATTTATTTATCAACTCATAATATCCATGGGAATAAATCCTATGCTGATCATTTGGAGTTAAGGGCAGAGGGGCTTTAAAAGATCAAACTTCCCAGGGTTTTGTGAAAACAGGTAAAATTAGGCCTCACATTGAGTAAATTTAGCATGCACTGTAAGCCAGCGTCCTGGTTTTTGCTTCAGAGCCAGTGGTGCTGCACAATATACATTGATTTGATGACAAATTCTTCATAGTGATAACTAACTTTTTTCACAATTGTTGCTTGTGCACATTTGTGGCCACCTCACAACATCTTTGTAGAGTGCCTATGTGATCAGGTGCATGCCTGTCTGGATGGGTGGATGCCAGGGGAGGGCTGGGCCAAGATCCAATTTCAGATTCACCATGGTTTAAAACGTAAAAACGAAAAAAACCCTTTCGCTAGCAGCGCCAGGGTTATAGTCCACGAAGCACGAGGAATGTAGATCACCAATTTGTGTGTGTTTTGACGCAGGGGCTACATTTCTTGTTGTTCAATGGTGACAAACTTTTTGGTAGTGGGTAGGGGACAGCCTGTGCCAGGGACGTATAGAGCTATCTCCCGAAATCGGGGTGTAATTTGGGTTGGCCGTTTGGAGTCCGTTTTTTTTACTTGTAACTTTTAAGCTCGAAAGTCATCGGCCTTGTGGTGCGTATTTTCTATGGTGATGGCGAAGGCAGGCCATTGAGGCAAAGGATTTTGCGTGTGAAACTCTATGCTCAGAGTAAAGTGCCTTCTTGATCATCTGGTATAATCTTTCAAGTAACCCATTTCACCACTATTCGCATTGAAAGTTTTACTACTACCAAGTTTTAGCACGTTAGGCATTTGACCTTACTAACCGGTCCATGGTCACACTCACCCTACCTCTCTGGAAAGGTAAATATTTGAAAAAACGAACTATTTTTAAATTAAACAACATCTATATTTTTAAAAAATTTCAAGTCCCCACAAAAAAATTAAAAACGACAAAGAAGTACATAAAAATTAAAAATATTTTTATTCATTTAATCATGTAGCACATTACTTAGGAACTGAACTTTAGCCATACCACCAGCAATCAATTTCCCCACTTCTATTGAAAATTGAAGGGCTGCAAACAATAACCAAGGACAAAATGCCTATGAATCTTGATAACTATTTGCTAATTTCCAAACACTTGCTGCTTGAGAGAGAACAGTCAGACAGCCTTGTTTCAATACATTTAGCATGGTACTGGTAATCACTGGGCCGTAATTTTGTGTTTATCAAGCTAAAATGATAGTTTACGTTATTACTTCAATTAGCACTAAATTCCAATTCCAACAGTTGACGATAACCCTGATTTGGGGACATGGTTATGTATGGGTATAGTAAACCTGGGACTGATATCTCCATCCCAGTGTAAACCGTGTCGTATTCACTTGACCCTGGGACTTGACCATACTTGGTTTGTGCATTCCAACTTTTATACTTCAACTAGCAGTGTTTATTTATATTTCAATAGTCATTTCATTTCTAGATGGAGTTATTTCTGAAACAATCTTTAGTCAGAAAATATGTAGGGCCTACCTTACCCTCAAACAAAACATTTGTTATACATTTAGAACATAATTTGTTTTTGATTATACTCAAAATAACAAATATTGAATACTCGTCATATATTTGTCACAAAAACTAATGTATCAGGAGGCTGCCCTTAGCTATTAAGGATAAATTATGTATCTTATTTGATGTGGCACAATCAATATTGTAAAAAAGACAAGTGAACCATATTCCTATTAATAGAAGGCAATTGGTCTTTTCACACTAATTTGTATCGTCATATCAATAATAAACCTACTTTCTACTACCTATTTGATTTTTCCATGATCTTAGAGACGTGTAATAGAAACTAGCGATTATTTTTTTGTACCGCCCCCAAATTTGTATGTCCTCGCATAGATTAGAGAGCAATGGTTACCATTCACAAAGTGTCAAATTCTGTTTGTATCGCATGTTACAAAAATGATTTTCACCCTTTCATTCCACACCTTTCAACACCTCACCCCGATTTTCTTCTGTTACCATGAAGAATCAATGAAATGACCATATTACAATCTAACGTACCTGTGGATAGATTATCAGCTCATTGCGTCATAGTGTTCCCAAAATTTTGCCTTCCATGCCCGACTCGTTCGTTGTTCACTAACCATCTCGAGATTTACAAACAAACAATTTGAACAGGACAAACAGTATATTAAACTAAGACTAGAGACCAAAGTTTTTTTCCATTTTACAGAAAAAGCACGAAACCAATCCACATTGGCTATTTACAATTTAATGACCAAGCATTTCTAGGTAAGGCTTTGAATAAAAAATACTTCATGTTCCTGAATGGACCAAATTTGAATGCTGCTTTTAGAAAATGGAAAAACACAGACGAAATCATTTGTAAAATGGAAAACTTTGGTCTCTAGCCTAAGACTGTGCCTTTTGAGGTGATTAAGTCCATTTCCCCACTGTATTGTTGTAATTTGGCAAAGAGGTGGGCACTTTTTCACTTGTACAGTTTTTGAGACAGAGATGTAGATACCATGCTGTTATAATAAGCAAGGGTTTTTACAGCAATCGTTGATCTCTCGTTATATGTTGTCAAAAAACAAAGGATATTTTCTTATGCCAAACCCGTTTGTGAGTTGACGAATCAACTCACTGAAGGGTTTAATTTCAACACCTGAATTTTTTTGTATGAATAACGAACAAGGCTTGAGGTTCGTATGTGGGTCCATGGGAACACCCATGACCAACCCACATCAAAGCACCCAAATTGGGTTGGGTTTGTACTCAGTATTGTGGTGTAATTTCTTTTTGATATTTTGGTGAGTTGCTATAATGATGAGGCTTGGCCGCTACCAATAACAACCCCCATACACGGACCCCCTGTGTGGATGCCATCCCCTCTACAGATTAAACCGATTATTCCATGAACTGCTCTGATGTGACACAGTGATAGACACGACTGGAGGGTCTGTGCTGTACACTTTTTGGACAGGTTAATGAATATTAATGAGCTCATTTGCACATTTTCAAGTAAAATGTGATTAAACCCACGGTTGTGGGAGGGTGATCCATCTAATTTCGCACTGCATAATTCTTAACAGTTTTAACAATGTGACAAATTCTGGTCTATGGGTAGGCAAAGCTTCCTCTTGAATTGCAAGACAGCTTAATGTGATGATACATCTTAGAATTCACACTACGTTATTTTCCAACTGCCCAAATTGACACGAGAAAGCGTAGGGTGTTCCAAGATCTGATTCCATTCAATTTAATGTGTTGCCATAAGTGTTCATTTGAACAGTAATGACTAAAATATCCATTTTGTCCTTACGGGGTTCTTTTTGGTCTTAATCACTAGCATTGGTATTTGAATACCGAATACTACTTGTTTACAGAACATGCAAATATCTGATTTTTTATGGTTTTGTTGGTGTCGTCTGCCAGAATTGCAGAGGCACATAGGGATTACTCTGGCGTATGTCTGTGTGTGTTGTCTGTGAGGGTGTACAGTGGTGGGCACTCAAAACCCTCATTCGGAAGGTTTTTTCTTCAAAGGTTAACATTATATTTGCTTCAATGTTTTGCTTTGGGTTGTTTTAAGATCAGAGATTGTGGAAGGGTAACAAGAATAGAATTCGGAGGATAGTGGGAAAGTGGAGGATGAGATGCAATTTGGTTTTATGCAGGGAAGGGAACGATAGATGACGTGTTCATTTTGAGGAGGATACAAGAGGAATGTCCAAGCAAAAGGTTGAAGAGCTGTATATTTTGCTTGTGGGACCTGGAGAATGCCTTTGATAGAGTACCAAGGAAGTGATGGAGTGGGCAATAAGGAAGAGGGGTATACCAGAGGTGGTGGTTGGGGCGGTGATGAGTCTGTATGATTGAAGGAGCAAAAACAAGAGTTAGAGTAGGGTCCTGAGTTGTCTGAGGAGTTTGAGTTGAGGTGGTGTGCATCAAGGTTCTGTGCTGTCGCCGTTTGTGTTTGCATTGTGGTTGATGTGGTTACGGCGAGTGCAAAAGAAGGTTTGATGAGTGAGATGCTGTATGCTGATGATTTTAGTTTTAATGTGTGAGGACAATGGAGGGTTGAGGGAGAAGTTTTGAAGTGGTAAGAAGCATTTGAGAGTAAGGGCCGGAAGGTAAACCTTGGGAAGACTAAAGTGAAGGTGAGTGGGAGGTAGGGGGGGTGTTGTGAGATAAGGTTGACCCATGGTTGGAAATTGGAAAGGAGGGTGAGGTGCAAATTCATTGTAGGTTTTAGCAATGTGGTACATGGATCATCAAGGGCGATGCACCAGATGAAGAGAGTACCCCAAGTTTGGCAAGGGGCCTTTGTGTGTTGGAAAGATGCAAGAAGGAGTTGAGGGAGTGGGGTAGGAGGTGGAAAAGTTTGTGTGTTGAGGTGGAGTCTGTGAAGGATTTCACATACCTAGGTGACATGATTAGTGCGGGTGGTGGATGTGAGGGCGGCTGTGACAGCCCAGAGTAAGGTATGGGTGGGTGACGTTTAGAGAATGTGGAGAGTTGTTAGTTGGGAGAAAGATTTCCTTGGAACATGAAAGGGATGGTGTTCGGAGTTGGTTGAGATCAGTGATGCTGTATAGGAGTGAGACATGGTGCCCGAGTTGAAATGAGAATGGGATTGTTGAGAATGGGCAGAGAGAGCAAATGGTGAGAGCAATGTGTGGTGTGACATTGATGTTAGGAAGACATACTGAGGACTTTGCTGCAGTATGTTGGGTTTTGGAAGAGGCGCTGACCGACTGACGAAGGCGAATGGTGGTAAGATGGTATGGGCACGTGCTGAGGAAGGATGAGACATGTTTTAAAAAGGGGCTTTTGAGTTTGAGGGGGTGGTTTTGAGGAGAGGGGCCGACCAAAGAGGACATGGAGGAAGCAAGTTGAGAGGAGAGTAGGCGGGTGGGGTTGAGGATGGGGTGCCTTGAATCGGGCGAAGTGGTAAGGAGGGATAAGGGCGATTTGCTACGAATGTGAGGTGAATCCTGGCCACCGCCCGGATTTGCGGGGACAAACCGGATTTTTAAAAACTTTGGTTTTACCTACTACTACGTACAGGCTATCAGCAGATTTTTATTTGGATGTCTTTTGGACTTTGGGTCGAAACTATGTCAATTTTGCGGAAGAGACCTAAAATTCTGTTTGGGCAATTTTAGCCCATAACAATATGCGAGAGACTGACACCGACGTTACCATAACACCTTAGAAAGCAAGACATGCACAAAGCCACCACATGCACTTTTCAGAGGGTTTGTCGAGTTTCTTCCTCGACAAAAACTATCAGTTTGAATAAAAATGGTCTATTGTGTAAACAAAATTATCAGTAAAATATACTTTCAAAATATTAAAGTTACCATTGTTCAATCATAAAGAGTCATTATTGACATCACCGCAACCCCATTTCAATCAATGTCTCAGTTTCATTATGTTCATGAAACTGCTCAGAGATTTTCGTTGTGTAACAAACAATCTCGAAGGTAATTATTTTGCACAATACAGTATACTCAGCGTCCATAAATTGCAAGGAGAACTAAAGCTGAATTTTTCTTGTAGATATCGGATTCAACTTCAAAATTCACTATCGCCCGCAATTGTCTGTTTTTTTTTTTCAAACGGAATCAAAACTTCTATGGTTTTCACTTTTGCTCCAAGTTTCGTTGCAGGTTCAAACCATGAAATCTTGCGCACCAAAGTAACTGTGGTCTTACAAAAACAACACCAGCTATCATACTTGAATTTCTTATTTGGGAAATTGAACATTTTTTACTAGGCATTTACTTTTTGTAATCTCTGGGATATTATTTTTATAATCCTTCAATTACTCTCCCACCTTCTCATTGTTTATAAATAATTTGGTGTTAAATGTTTTTTAACTACTGCCAATCAACTTGCTGAGACCATGTAACGCTATGTAAGCGATGCCATCTTTGTTTGGGCTCAAATCGTCCAAACAGTATTTTTAAGTCTCTTAGCACAATGGGTAACTTCTTACCTTCTTCCTCCAAGTTCCAATGCACCAAATAAACGTTTCCTGACAGCCTGTTTAATCCTCTGATATAACCAACCATAGCAAACATTTGAGCAAAAACAATTCCTTACTATTTTAATTATTTTTTATTTTGAATGTAGGGTTTTTTTGACTCTGCACTGTATGTCTGTGTGTGTCTGTGGTTAAAATGTTAACGCCTTAATATATTCACTGCCGGTATGAGTTTCCGTACGGGCCTACGGTGAGTAACTTGGTGAAAGAGGGGGTGGGGTGGGGTGACATGTGGTGACCTCATGTGAACCTTGTAACCCAAATGTGACCTCTGGCCCCCATTCACAAACCTCGACGGCAGACGACACTCGCGGCCGGGGACCGCGATTTCTTTTTTTCAATTTCTGATTTATCAAATCACTGATGTGCCTTTAGGCTGTAAGGTACACACAACCATTGCATGCGGGCCATACATTGTAGACTTTGTGTGTAAATGATGAAAATAGTGGCTAATAACTTCTAGTGCCTTTCGGTTTTTGGCAAATATGGATTAATATTAATACAACCAGTGAATTTTCTGCTATAAACAATCAAAATTTGACGATAACATTTTAGGTTTAGATTTTTAGATCTTTACTGATTTTTACATATGCCGTATTTTCACAGGTGCACTTCGACTCTAAGCCTCGCATGCGCCTTGTGTGTTTATACGCCGATCGCACTTAGATTTCATTCAAATTTTTGTTTTCTTTTGAAATTGTCAGTACACATTCACTCCAATCTGTTAAAATCAAATTTGGTCAATAAAATCACAGAATTACTAAGAATATCTCACAATTTATACACAAAAGAGGTACTACAGTACAGTCGTGATAAACCTCGGACTGATACAGGCTGTGTCCACTCTAATGGTGGTGTGTACCCTTAAAGGCAGCTGATAATTTATGACAAGTGGTCTGTCAGAAAATTGTGTGTGTGTTTGTTTGTTTGTTTGTTTGTTTGTTTGTTTATGGTGGGGTGGGGGCAACGACTAAATATAAGATAGACAAGCGGATTCTTCACAAACGGCTTAACCAAAATCGAGGTGCCCAAAAGTATTATAATGAGCATACGCACTTCATTATCATAGTTTTAGGCACCACCATATTTGGTTTACGTTTCGTCATATTTGAAAAGTCCTTATGCATATTTATGAGACACGCGAGTAGTTTACGTTCGTCACACTTAGCGAGTGAAAACAACAATAACAACTGATGCCACATGCTATCGCTCGGACTCAAATATCTCTTTCCTAAGCAAAATTAACATTAGGAATGCAGGAATCTTTAGAGGTATGGTTTCTTCCATCGATTGGTTTTCGCATAATGCAACACTGATAACATAACGTGTGACGCACAGATTTGTAGGTGTTTGTGCAGTAACAGCAACGACGCGCGGCTGGTTGCGCAACAAGAAGGATGGCGCGCGAGGTGTGAGAGAAACCGGTTACATTGCTGGCCTATTCAATAACATGAGCATTTGCCCTCTTGGTTTATATTCTAGCTCTGTGGGTGGGGGTTTACGGAGACTGCTACATGACTTTGCAAAGGGAGAGGATACCTTGCACCCCAGCTTCATGCATCCCATACTCTTGACTACATGTCTGTTGAAAACAGATCAGATGTGTGATTGAATTTCATGTTGATAACACCATGTTATAGATTTATGGGTTTTGATGTACAAGTATCAATAATGAGTGGCTGTATGCCTGCCTTCCTTCTGTTACCCAGTAGTTGATTTATGCCTCTCCATGACAGAGAAGGGTGATAAACCATTGAAATTTAAACCTGCAAGACTCCTGTGGTGTGCTCCCATGGATGCAAGATTAACTATGTCATATCTAATCTTTAGAAGGCCCCCGCCACCAAATAACCTCCCGTGCAATACATTTTAAATGGCAATAATATAAGTTCCTATATCAAATAAATATGGAAATTTGTAAAAATTCTGTTATATGATAACCGATACAGGATAGATGTCTTGAGATAACGGGGCACGTGAACAGCGCCACCACTCCCACTTTTTCAACACGACACGTAAAACTCATTGCGGCATCCGAAGCATGGGGTACTTCTGAAGGCCTATTTTCTGCCAGATTCCCCAAATGTCTTTATTTTCTGAATTCCAGTATTGATCATTGTCTAACATATTCATTTTCATTTTCCAATCACGATATCTTCTTCCTTACCGTGCCTCACATTTGCTTACAGCCGATCTTATGTTTTACCGGAACTACCCACCATACACACAAACAATGGCGTGACTTAGTGTTGTGCGCCCTCAAGAGTAAAACTACTACAAGCCCTGCTAACATAACCACCAGATAAACAGTCAATTGAAATACACAAGATATCATGAGCATATTTCGTAGGTTCCAATGGCAATATTTTTAATGCTTGTAAGGGTTTTTGAGCGTGATGGTTTAACGCCAACTGCTTTACCACATCCTTCAGCATTCTGTTTTAAGCCCAGCCATATCCAAATGGAAGAATTTTAGTTTTGAGTGCAAAAGTATAAATGCGCATAACCGCGGATAACTGTGGCGTTTGTTTGCGTTTCTTAAATCGCGCATTCTTACGCCTGCATTCTGCTTTGCTGCATGTCGAATGTGTCGCGGAATTTTTCTCCTTGCTTGCCGCCCACAAACGCCAATTTCAAAAAAGGGTCTAATTTCAGTGGTTTTCAGCATGTAATGGAAAAAGTAAGTCGATGACCCTCATTTTTGGACGGATTGCGTAGCAAAATCCCTCTTATGAAATGCATGTCTGGATGGATGGTGTCGATGTGTGTGTCTGAGACAAAAAGGTAAACAAATTTTGTCATAACTTTTTTTTTTTAATGTTTTATATTTTTTGTACCAAACTTAAATTATTGTAGAGGGCAACAAGCTCCTACTACCCCTGTAATTAGAGGTTGGGCTATAGAAGGTCAATGTTTTTCAGAATCACTATCATTCGAACACAGCTCATTTTGAATGCTTTAACACCCTTATTCCCACTTCCCGAAGAAAAAATGAAAAATTGGGCGAAAACCAGGTTGCCCAATCGAAAAATCCAAAATGGCCGCCAATTGTCAAAAAATTTGATTTTAGAAAGACCATACCTCAATTATTTTTTTGTTCAATTGGCCTTTAATTTTTGGTGGCAATAACCCATGTTTTTTGGGGTATTGGAGGAATCATTCTAATGCAAACTTTTCATCAATCCCACCATATAAAGCCTTTCGTTTTCTTGAAATTTGCCATTTTTGCTTTAAAATGAACCTCCTGAAGGCGCTTTCCCCCATTAAAATGCCTCCACTATATGGTGATTTTTACATTAAAAAAATGTTTTTAAGGGTTTTTTTGTTTTAATTATGAACACATGCTGAAAATTTGACTTGCCGGTGTTTGCGGTTTTACAACTGTAGGCTTTTTTTAAAAATGTCTAAAATGCCTCCTTGAAACCCCCATGGTAAGAAAGTCGTTTGACCCCTGTTACATTCCAATGGGAGTGTTTTCGTCAATTTGAAATTATGCCATGGCAAATGGTAAGAGTTACACAGCTCAAATCTTCAGAAAATGATGGGCCATCAAACATTCCCTGGATGATGGCCCACCATTTAAAATTAAAATTTTTTTCATACGATATGTACACTGTTTTTGGTTTGGGAAAGCCTGCCCTCGCTTCGCAAGTCCATTTTTTCAGGGCTAAAACCATGCCATATCGAAGAAACGAAAAGTCGTGGTGAGATAGAAAGTGCCAATAGAATATTCCTTTGCTGGCCATAAACATAGGTATTGCCACATAAATGAAAGGTTGATTAACACAAGCTTATTAAGTTATGGTCACAAATATGATTTTGGGCCAATTTGGCGGGCCATTTTGGATTTTTCAGTGGGGCACCCTGGTTTAGCACTTTTTAATTTTTAACAAATTTTTCTTCGAAAATGGGATAAGGTATCAATAAAGTCAATCATTTTACCTGTGTCGAAGTAATTTGACAGGAGGAACCAGAGAAACATCATGCACCTACTAAAACACAGCTTTATTCATAAACTAAACACAGAAACACCTACCCCCACCCCCCCAATCATGACCCTCTATAAAGCCCACCTCGCCTGTAAATCCATCCCCCAGAGTCCGCCCCTGGGTCTGACAGGGGGGGGGGAAATTGTAAAAAAAGTCAACATTTCACAAAAAAGTATAATTTTTTAGCCTATATGATATAGGCTATGTCATCACGTAGCAAATAAAAGCCCCTACCACCATGTACTCCATCCCCCAGGGTCCTCCCTGGGTCTGACAGGGGGGGGTGAAATGTCAAAAAAAGTCAACATTTCACAAAAAAAAAGTAATTTATTTTTTGTAGCCTATAATATCGGTTATTGTCATCCGTAGCAATAGAGTAGGAAACACATGTTCTCTCATAAAAAACAGTCTCTCATTCTTGTTCATTCTTTTGAAACTAGCAGGTATGCAAGTATGGACATTTCTTGAAAAGTTATGTTGTGGGATTTGAAAATTTCTGAGTGGATGTTGCGTTTTGGGGGCATTTTGTTCGTACTTTTGTGTTTTTGGCAGGATGTGTTGGTAGGCATAAGATTATGCTGAATGGTCTGTTGTCCTTACAATGTAGGGCATGCTGTGTTTGAAACTGAAAGCCATGCATTATCACTGCTGGCATTAGCGAGGCATTGCATTTGCAGCCTATCGATACACCACTTAGCAGGTAAATTTTCATGCTTATCGAGGTAGGTGTGATAGTGAGTTATTGCCCGAAGGGTAGCTTTGTTATTGTTTTCCCACCATATCTTCCACAGTTTTTTGTTTGTAATAAAGTTCATGTGCTTTGTTACCATGTGTACTTTAACTCATTCCAAGTGCTTCTGAAGATAGTGCTTAGTTAAGCAAGTCTCATTCATGAATGCAATGTTCCCACAAATGGTTCCAACAACGCGCATATAATAATAGTAATAGGCTTGAACTTTAACCTTGCACTGTGCTAACTTGATATACAGCCCAAAATTCTCTCATTCAAACAATCAATCAAGTAAGTGGCCTAGACACACATGTATGTATCCCTAAGAGAGCATATTTAGCCCATCCCACCATGCATCAGTTTTGGTACATTTCACCTTAATAATCCCATGCATGATCCCAGAATGTGATCCCAACAAAAATCCCATTTTTGCTTCATTAGTGAAAGCCTATTCTAATCAGGCCGTTCGCAGAGCGGGCGAAAAAATCATCGCCTTGGGCACTCGTTGAGCAATGTTCAACATTGGTCGTGTGAAAGCTGTGGTATGTGCTCTTCAAGTTGAATGGAATTTCGTAGGCCAAAACGGCCTAGAAGTGTGTTATTTTTCGTTTGTTTTGGTGTTGGCTGTTTTTTGTCGGCATGTGTAACCCCGTACCCAAGATACCAAATAATACTCACGTGTGTGGTTGTTGTTGTATACGAACGCAGCCGGTGTAAGCGTGATTTTTAATAGCGACACCTAGATTAACTTGCGTTCAAAGGACTTCCGACCACCACCAAAGAATCATGCACTGATTGTTCTGTGATATATGTACGTTCACGTACAAGCCATACTGTAAGGTGTTATGTGTAGGCCTGTATGAAGTTCTGTCATGGGGAAGGACCCCGACAGGTCAGTTGTGTTAAATGGAATATTCATAAAAGGACAGACGAATTGAAGAGGCGCCACCCATGTATATTTGGGGGTTGGAGTGGGGTTTGGTATAATGGAGTCCTGTGCGATTGCGTCTGACATCTGCAGTAATGTTTTGTTTGGTATGGTTGTGCCTATGTTTGTCTTCTTTCTTAGACATATTGTTGTATTATGGAAGTCTTCATATAGCTATTTCACTTGGAGAGTAGAGTTTGTGATGATTTTCGACCACAGTTCGGACCGATTTGTAATGTTGGTCCGGCCTTGTATGTTTCGTGCGAACAGGTCGAGATATGGAGCGAACCATTTGTACTTATAGGGTGCATTTGGGTTCTTGGGGCGATATGAGACTTGATGAAATGTGAATATGTATTAAAGGGTTAATTCACAAAAGGAGTCGAATTCGAAATAATATTATTTTCATACCTGGTTCTAGCATGAAGTTATTATTGTTATACTATTATTAATTCATGGTACTTATGCATGGCTAGTTTTACGGCGAAATTAAGGTTTGCAAGATGTAAAATTTCGTTTTGTTTTTTTTTTTTGGTAGCTTATGATGCATCCCTACCTAACGGCAATGGGTTCCTAATTGCATTTATACATGTGTTGTCACCAAGTGTGACCAAGGTTCACTCCCCAGAACACACGTGACCCCATGACGTCGCATCACAGCTGAAACCTATCTGTGCTGAATGAAACAACAAACAGAATTGATAACGAAGTGTTTCGGGAGCCGTATCGGCTACCTAACCCAGGGTTCGGTAGACGATACGGTAAAAATAGCCCGGGAGTGTGTCGGTAGCGTACACACCATCCTAAGGACATCGTTACTAAAATAACAATGTTTCAAGGGGGCGCAAGCCGGTGCACGAGGTTGTTTTGGTCTTGACCAATTCGACTTCAAAATATGCAAGTTTTTCATCTGTACGAATATAACAAGGGCAATTGTAGTAAGAAACAACGACACAGATTCAAATTGAAATGGTTTGAAAAACAATTTTTTGCGTACTCTTTGTTTCAAAGTATTTGACTGCACTGTATTTGTAGAATAACAAAAGTATTGCTTGAAGTACAGGTATCGCTCAAACCACGACTGTACGGTGTTGTTACTGCCTATATGCGTTCTAATTTGCGTATCAATCAGTGTCAATCAGTGGGTCAATATGAGTGAATCGATGGGGCAGCTTGATACGTGCTGCTAACCGATCATCGAAGTTATTTGATCTGAAAACAGTTAATTGTGAATGAATTATTACATCTTATTTTTGAAGCAGTTGGAATTTGGGAAACATATCGGTAAATGGCGGATTATTCCTGCTGTAAAAACTTGCAAATTGGGCAGATTTCAAAGAAGAAATAGAAGTCTTTAGCTCGGGGAAAAAAGACACTACAGAATATAGTAGATGGATTTTAAACACAAAGTTATGTGTAGGGGTGTTTCGTCACGTCAAAATTGTATCCAGTCCGCTTCATTTAAAAGCATTAATTTTTAACCAATAAGCCAATTCCGTTTTTCTGTTCTGTACTTTTTGTGCCTCTTTTTCAAATGTAGAGTCGACAAAAATTATTTACCAAAGCTGCTCTTGGTAAGTGGATGTGAGGTTCGGCTTTTGTGGGAAAGGTCATGATGACAGTATTCATATTTCATTTCATAGGCTAAAAAATATCGTGGAAAAGTTAACACACACGTTGGCCTTCATAAAAAGAATTCCTACATAGGCAAAAATGTACTTGTGTACCGTACTCAGTTTCGCTATAGTCGATCTGTCCTCGGGGTCTGTCGCAAGTGGGCGCAAGAACCGTTTTAAAAATGTTTGTATTTTATAAAGGATTTAAAACTTCATTTTTTTGAGTTCAAAATTTACGTGAAACTGTTGGAAGACGCTATTTTGGAGTAATTTAGGGTTGGTAAGCGGGGTAATATGGACCCCTTAAAGCAAGATCGTAATTTCCAGAAGTGTATTTTGTTTATTAATGACTTTTCATTATCATTTGAAAGCTTTGGTCATTGGTAGGTACAGACCAAAAGTATGCAATCATCTCTAACCAAGATAAACGATATAGCGCGTTCAACCTTTTTATGCCAAAGGGTCGATATTACCCCATGCGTAGGCAATATGGACCACCACGTTATTTGCAATATGGCGGGGTAATAGGGACCTCATATGGTCCATATTGAACAGTACCACCAAATAATGTTCTACATGGGGACTAGGTTTGTCCATATTTACCCCCCTATCAGAAATACCACCAAGTATCCAGCCGTTTTTTTTTTAATTAGTTGTAGCTAGGAATCTGATTCATGTAGTGATACATGGGGAATGGCAGTACCTTATGTTGCCGTGGTAACAACCTCCAGACCGAGGATCACGATAAAATGGGGATGTTTTAAAGCACTCACTGACATAAGAAGAAACGGGTTGAAATTTTATTTAAAAATATGTCATAAATGTAGGCACTACCTCCGTAATAACTGAATTTCAGTTGTCAAAATGATGTTCTTTCAAGTAGCAATAGGAGGAACACTCCTACCATCCGCAGTTAAATGTTACAAGGGGGTCCATAATGCCCCGGGGTCCATATTACCCCGCTTAACCCTACATGTGAAAAATCCTGAAAGAAACAAATCTGGACTGTGGAAAAGTAAAGTAAGGGTCGGCGGAAGACCGCTTTTTTTTTTGTGATACTTTTTTATTTCTTTATTTATATATTTGTTAATTCCATATTTTTTTATTTGTCACTTTTTAAATATATATTTGTTTCCTTCTTTATTCCTTAATCTACCTTATTTATTTTTTTTTAATCTGAGAGAATATTCGAATATTAGTTATATTCGTCTCGGGTTTTATTAATACGTTGCTCCTTATAGACGATTTATACATTAAGGTGGACTTACCCCTTCAGAGGGCTAAAATATAAACAACATTGAAACTGAGGAAGAAATGACCTTTCTGGTGCTTTTGGTTTGACGACAAGCGGAGCTTACGTCAAAAGTTATGATCGAAAATGTAACTCCAAATGAAATCATTATCTATTTCATGTTTCCACTTAAAAAAACTTATATCTCAAAAGAAATAAGAGAGAGGGATAAAAAGCAAATTAAAACATACTTATTGGACTAGGCATTGTACTAGAATAATTCGCACTTGCTCCAGGAGAATCTTTGGTGCAAAGATCGGGAAGTCCAAAAACTCCGTGCGATACTCACTTCCTTATTTTCAATGTTTAAAACATAGGCTGAATTTCGTATTGCTTCCTATACGAAACTAGAAATTGCACAATTTCAAAAATTTTGTACCAAAGAAACAATTTCTAGCTTCATCCCCCTTCTAGATGGGGATAGATTTGTTTATGAAAAGCTTTACAATCAGGGCAAAAATCAGTACTTCGATTTTTAGAGACACCGGATATGTGAAATCTCTTGTTGCACTCACGGTCGTACATGAAGTGTGGCATGCGATCGTAGTCACGCATGACTGTGTCCGGCATAAACCGATCCACTGTGGACACGCACCGTAGCCGTATACGGCTTCCTAACCCCGGGGTTCCGTAGCAGTATACGGCTACAGAACCCCGGGGTTAGGTAGCCGTTATATTAAGGGGCTAAGGGAATCACTCCCAATGATAAACAGCCAGCGACCAAGCACGGGTTAAACCGCTTCGTGTCTGTGTGCTACGAGACAGCGTGCACTGAACCACGCGGCGTTTGGGGTTTAGATTTTCGAAGCTCATTTCCTCTCGAATTGCGGCGTTTTCCTGCATCCATTGTCACAATCTTGGTATCAATGAAAGGGGAAAACTATTTCTTGAAAAATTTACTCTTTATTAAAAAATATGACATTTCACCTTCAATTTCTTCAACAAAAATCGTGGTAATCGTCGCCGTAAAATCCAATCGCAAGTTATAATTAGGCAAAGGCCCGTGGTCCGTGCATAGACACCGCAATTCCTTAACGAATACCGCGATATATTCCATACTGTTTCCAGTTTAAAGCATGGCAAATTCGAAAACAGAAAATTCTGTTTTTTATTAAACTTGTGTATGAAAACAATTCCATGTGTCTCACCTTTCTCGGCATTTGTATAATAATCGCAGTATACGGCTTAGAAGAAATCACGACGTTCTCAAGACGGGATTATGTTTGTAGTTAGGACGTCACCGAGGATCCCGTTATTTTCAAGTTACGCATAAAAAATGGGGGGGGGGTGATTTCTACCATTGCAGGTTCGGACCAGTCGTATCAAATCGTAAAATAG